>ML769728.1:0-68907 GCA_009733575.1 Gymnopus androsaceus JB14 | reverse complement strand
GATCTGCTCATTATTTCTCCTAGCTGGGGCCTTATTTTGGTAGAAATAGATAAAGATTTACTTCACCCTTGGCGCATGCATGTTTTCCATCCTATGATCTAACTTGATGGTTGCTTGTTGTAACCTTTATTTTTGCCATCGCTTGACCACAGTTGAGTTTTTCCGTTGTTTGCAATTGAAATTGCTTCCTCCTTTCATTCAAGGAAGTATATTCCTTGGATGGTATAAGTATAATGCCCGCATTTCATTGACGTTCCCCTTACCATGGTGTCACTTATCCTTCCCTGAAGAGTATGCCCAAAGTGTTTGCAATGCTTTGGGATCACGGAGGGCATCTCCGCTGTCGATTTGGTTGATAAATTTCAGCTTGCTTGATGGAATGCATCATTTCTGCGCTATCTGGGCTCTCCCACACATAACAGCATCGACTTCACTGTTCCAGCTTGGGTAGTATCCAATTTATGCACTATTCTGGTGAGTTGCATGCACATCGTTGCTGTTCTCCTGGCTAAATTGACCGCAGGGGTTGTCAGAAACTATTTCATTTGTACATTCCACTGTTCATTTCAAGACGGATTCTCTCTGCGTGGTTGAACAGGCTGATTCCTGGTTGACATATCCCTCCATCCTATGCCAAACGGATATCGTTATTTCCTTCAAATTATTTTGTGCCACTCGCGCTGCGACTGAGGTTGTTGCCTACTTCTTGGCCAGCTTACTTCGTGATTTCTTCAATGATGGTTCGCATTTGGTTTGCGTCACGAATACCGCAGTTGTAGTTGATGAGGGTTACACTGTTGGGTTTGTTGCCTTCAGGAACATCCATCAAGGTTGGTTCGCTTCTATACGCATGACGCCTTGATTTGATGTCGTGTGTGGGTCGCCTGAGGCCTTTTTCTCGACCTGGCCTCTCTGCGATGATGACTTAGGTGCACCAGATCAAGTTCAACATGCTGTTGTTACTGCTAGGTGCTGCCGTTTACTTTGCTCTGATTTGCGCTGGGTTAACGAGTTGTAGCAGATCCCTTGCCGCTCTTTGAGTGCCTAGCCATTTGCGGTATACCTGTAGTACGTTCTTGGGCATTAGTTCGTGTTGTAGTATTGTGATTTACAGAATGGTGTTCCAACCTTAATTAAACACTTTTAACATGCAATTTAAGATGAGGAGTCGGGGATTGTCTCGCGATAGCGTGACATTACTGGTTGATATAATCAATATGTACAATCATACCCAATCACAGCCCAGCGGAATTTCTTTTAATTACATCGGCTGTATGATCATTATACCAATTTCATACATCTTTTATACACAGTTAGTATACTGAGTCAATACTAGACTCGGAGTATATACAACTTTTAGTTACTTATACCAGACAATGATCTGAGTCTTACACATAGTCACGGCTGCGTCAACACTGGCACTTCCATTGATTTATTGGGACTGCTGTGCCAATAGGCTGCCGTGATGCAAGCTAATTGTTGCAATTATCAATTACTGTATAGTAGTGAAGAAAACAACCACCAAGTACAATTATCAATTACTGTATATGAGTACACAGTTGAATACAAGTCGTTGTGCAGTAGACAACAAAACAAAAAAATCTTATAAGTTGGTTCAAACTCCGACGAGTCACAACTGTATAGTTCATTCACGTGAATTGCCACATCATTTTCTTTTCGTTTGTAATGTCTCCTTTCACTCCCTTCATCTCCTTTCACTCTGTCAGAGCAATCCACTTTCTATGCTCATGTTAGGCTGAGGTAATTTTGGTTTCATACCCATTCATTGTGCTCTTGCCTTAGGACCACCTCCGAGTCAACATATCTTTTGTATCAAGGCTGCTATCAATGTCATGGCGTGCAGGTAAGTACATCTCATCTGTTTGGATTTTTTACATGTTCTAACACAAATGCATCCAGCTCTTCTTACTGCAAGGATTTGCCCGAGCACTTCATGCAATTTCAGTGTATTTTATGTTGCATCAATTTCATGCCAAGTGTGTTGCCTTTTTTTCTGCTGACTGTTCCCCCTTCTCATCTCAAATATCTAGCTGCATGCAATGGTATACCAGGCTTGTCCTGTCTTGCACATGCTAGTTAGCCTCTTAAATATGGCCAGCCCACTTGGTGGATTAGTATCTTGGGAGGTGTTTCCAGCACTGATCCTTTTGTCTGAATCATCTCAGACTGAACCGGGTTGAGGTGAGTATTTCCTGTCCATTTTGAGCTCAGCCCTGATTCCTGTTCACAGTTTTGTCCGGAAAGTTGCAGCAGACTGAATAAGGTTAAGGTGAGTATCTCCTGTCCCTTTCGAGCTTGACCTGATGCCTTATCACAGGACACCTGACCGCCGTTTATGCTGGGCTTATTTGAGTTGGGAGCCCTAGTTAGGGATAGTCTTCTTTTTTTGATAGTAGTTGGTGTAACGTAGTGCTTGTAACATGTCCGAACTGCTATGTAGATAGATAGGGTAGCCTAAATTGATATTTTTTATTGCTTCATTACTGTGAATTGAGGAATAATGTGTAATCAAGCATATAAAAAGCCAGAAAGCCAGTATATTGGATGTATAAAATTCAGTATAATCGGGTGTATTCGAGGGTATAAACAAATGAGAAAAAGGGCCGTGATTGTGCATAATCAAGCGTGATGGATATGCACTCGGGGCCCTATACATATGCAGCCAAATCCGTATGATCCGGCATATTTGGCGTGCCTTCATACAGATCACGGATGTGCAGTTTTGCTGATGGCATGAGCACGTTATTTGACTCCGAGCCTCACTGGCCTCAGGGTAATAGGCCTTACTCACCGTATAGGTACATACTACTTGCAAATGTACCTGAAACTTTGGATGATACATAAGAGAGTTGGGTTAAAAGACACCGTGTAGAGGGGAGCCATGTTGGCAAAGTAAGGGTTAGTTGAAGTCAAACCTCTGACCTAGCTGGGTCGAAAGGCCAAAGGTCAGACCTTCTGACCTTGACCTGGCAATAGATTTGATCAGAACCGCGGTCTGACCTGGTTCAGTTACAACACTGGCCGAGAGCCCACAGAGATTTCGGACAAAAACACCGGCAATTTTCATGCGTTTTGGATGGCGAAAAGACTGAAGTACAAGAAAAGGATTTTCCAGACATAAACTGACTAATTCTGGGCAAGAAAATTGACTAAAACGCGTTCTCAATTCGGGTAACCCTCACTATGAGCTTCTGGGGTCCTGGTTTTGTTGACTTCAGCTCCAGGAATTGAATATTGCATGTGGAATTTGCTTGACGTGCAGATCATCAGTAATGTAAATCATTGACTTCAAAAGCAATACAACTTGAATACAACTATTCCCACCCGCTGCTACATTCAGCGTTTTGGCTTTGAATTTGACCAATGACATGATTGAGTCTGTGGGCTCCCGCGCAGTGTCTTTAATCCGAATTTTCTGAGGGGATATTCTTCCGTACACATAGAGTGTATGATTCAAGGTGCGTAATACCTACGAGCAGCCCTACCCTGAGGGTGAGGCTCAGAGTTGGAGTAGAAGTCAGAAATGAGCCAACAGCCAGTGGGAATTTATGATGTTTCTGCAACTTGAGCTAGTAAGAATGAGTTGAGACCATCTACTATCCCAAGCCAACTTTATGACATGCACATGAAGTTGACTGCTCAATAGCCAAGAACTCACCTTGTAGAAGCTCTCGGCAACACCAGTGGGAAGTGACTACAAAAAAAGAAAAAATCACTGATTCATCCTCGCAGGACTCGTGAACATTGAATAGAGTGTATGTATTAGGGCGTATTAGCCGCACGTCTCAAATGTTTTTGGTTAAGATATGAGCCTTAATAGGTCTCTAACCGGAGCCATATGTCAGGGATACTATTTTAGTCTGCTGTTCCAGATGATGATACCAGTGGAACAGATTTGCTGCTGCACCTTCCCTTTGTTCCAGCTTCATCCGCCTGCCCTTTGTCTATCCCAATGGCTCAACTTGGAGTGCCAACGTAGCCGTAGCCAAATTTTGGAGCAATTGCATCAGTGGCTGCCTCGAGCTCAAAGCCTGTATAATTAAAAAGTGCTCTGCGCATTGCGGGCAGCATATCGCAGAAATCCGGCAATGATGTATTCATCTGGCAGTTGATTTTGGTTTGTTTTCTCAAAAATTTCCATTGATTTTTTCAAAGAGTTTACATTTTGAGGGACAAAAAACTTTTGAGATGTGCGGCTAATACGCCCTATTAGGCATTTCTCAAAATTTTTTGTCCCTCAAATAAGATTTTTATTAGACCATATTAGCTGCATGTCTCAAAACAATTTTGAGATGTGGAGCTATTCAAAAACAAGTCAAAAATTGACCAAAACATTTTGAGAGATGCGGCTAATACAGTCTTGATAAAAAATCAACCATTCCCGACAAGCAAACGTAAGACTTAGTGTCTTAACCTAGAAAATTTTGAGACATGCGGCTGATACACTTTAATTCCATTGAATGCTGGTTACAACTGAACCGGAAGATATTGACATCAATTAGCTGTACAGAACTGTGCAGCTCTGCACAGAACTGGACAGAGGGGGACCTTGCTATGGGATCTCACAGGTTTTGCTGATGCAGCTTTCTGAAGAGTTCATTTGTGTCTCTTATAAGTACAACCAAATCCTTTAAAGTGCCGGGGTACTGTATTCCATATTCTGTGCTTAGCATCCTCGAGTCCTGATCAGTCTGTTTTTCTCCATACTAATTGCTATGAAGTCGAGCTTTGAGTTGACTTAGGTCTGATGGCTGGAGAGCAACCAACCTAACAATTCATAGAGGAAAGCTTTAGAATACATGACGGGAGCTGGATATAGCAATGTACTATATCCAACTCTGGTCATGCGTTCTCTAGCTTGCTTCTGAATCTCTGAGCTCTCCACTTACTCTTTACTGCAGCAGTATATTCTAGTTAATTCAATAATTTCCAGGGACCAGGCTCAAGAATGCGCCAGTTGTTTCTCTTACAGATGTAACGACAAGGCTTCTGATGTTTCTGATGGCTCAAACTCAGCTACGTCCTGCCCACTGTTTAATCCATATTCTGTACTTATCATTCATGAGTCCTGACCACCCTTTTCTCTTTTTCAGTTATTTCTTAGCTTAAGGCAAAACTTGTATGACTCCAGCGCCAGCGCCTGGAGAGGAAATTGAGGCAAGAAATCCAAGATTTGGCTCATAGAACATTGAAATTCGGTGCTTAGAGAGCGATTTGGTTTTGGTAAAGACTGTCCATATACTATTAGCTCGATCGAATAAAATGTTAGACTCTTATTTGAAGTTACATAAGCTGGAGTGGATTCTCAGACTCAATACTCTTCAGGCCACATGGATTGCTTGTATCTTCCGGAAGGCCTTTTGTTCCATTGATCTAAGTATCCTGCTTTTACTTTTTATTTCCGAAAAGCTCACTAGATGCTTAGTAATTTTGTGCATTTGCCATATTTGGTAGGCAATAGTTAGTAAACAGCTTTGACCATCTCAATTTGACATTCGTGAGCTTTGAACCTGCCGTTTGGTAATAGACCGTATTAGCTGCATGTCTCAAAACGATTTTGAGATGTGGAGCTATTCAAAAACAACTCAAAAATTGACCAAAACATTTTGAGACATGCGGCTAATACGGTCTAAGTAATAGGGCTGCTCAATTCTCACATCATTTTGTTTGTCACCTCATATCATTTCGCTACCTGAAAGCCGACAGTGCACCATTGGTGCACAATGTGGTGCAGAAAGTATTGAATCACATTCAATGTAATTAGAGTGTATTAGCTATGTCTCAATTGTTTTTGGTTAAGACACTAAAGCTTACACTTGCTAAACAATTTTGTCGGGGAGACGCTCCCACGCCCTCACTGGCATCCATTGGCTGATTTTTTATCCATAATACACTCTATTCAACATTCACAAGTCCTGCGAGGATGAGTCCAGTCACTTCCCACTAGTGCTGCCAAGAACTTCTACAAGGTGAGCTCTCGGCTATTGAGCATAGGGACTAGCATGGTCACCCCGGGTGCTGCCCGAGGGCGGACTTTGAAATCCGCATGGGCAATCTTCACAGTTACGGGCGGCCGTGCATTGCTGTGCGTGACCGCAATTATGTATCTAATCTATTGATTTACTGCATTAGGCATGCCAAAGCAGCACATTTGCAAGGAGAAAACTTGCAAGGCGTATGAATCACAATTGACGTTTACAGCCATCGGAAATCAAAAAAGGAACCATGCCATTCTTGAGTGCACTAAGATACTCATCTAGGACTGTAAAAGAATTCAGATCTTACTTTATTTTGTACAGTAATACGAACATATATAGTTATTTCATTAATTAATGGTACACAATGCATAAGTATATTGAGTCATGCACTGAACCAGAGCCACAAATACCTATACCCGTCCCGTACCAGTGGAAAAGTACCCGCCCCGTGCCCATCCGCAAATTTACAGCGAGTGGGCATGGGTGGATACCCGGATTCCTAAATCCATGCTAGTCCCCAATTGAGCAGTAAACTTCATGTGCTGCAGACTCATCATCATATGCTAGGAGTGTCATGGTTTGTACTTATAAGGCTCGTCTCAGAAAGATAATTCCCACTGGCTGTCGGCTCATATCTGACTTCTACTCCGACTCCAAGCCTCACCCTCAGGGTAGGGCTGCTCATAGGTATTACGCACCTTGAATTATACACTCTATGTGTATGGAAGAACATCCCCTCAGAAAATTCGGATTAAAGACACTGCGCGGGAGCCCACAGACTCGATTGTGTCATTGGTCAAATTCAAAGCCGAAATGCTGAATGCAGCAGCGGGTGGGAATGGTTGTATTCAAGTTGTATTGCTTTTGAAGTCAATGATTTACATTACTGATGATCTGCATGTCAAGCAAATTCCACATGCAATATTCAATTCCTGGAGCTGAAGTCAACAAAACCAGGACCCCAGAAGCTCATCATGAGGGTTACCCGAACTTAAAACATGTTTTAGTCAGTTTTCTTGCCCAGAATTAGCCAGTTTATGTCCGGAAAATCCTTTCCTTGTGCTTTAGTCTTTTAGCCATGCAAAATGCATGAAAATTGGGTCCGAAATCTCTGTGGGCAGCCAGTGTTGTTACTGACCTGGGTCAGACTGCGGGTCTGATCAAATCTATTGCCAGGTCAAGGTCAGAAGGTCTGACCTTTGGCCTTCAGACCCAGCCAGACTTTGCCAACATTGCTCCCCTCTACATGGCATCTTTTAAACCAACTCTCCTATGTATCATTCAAAGTTTTGGGTACATTTGTAAACGTAAACTGTCAACGGTGAGTAAGCCCTATTACCCTGAGACCAGTGATGCTCGGAGTCAGATAACATGCTCATGCAGCGTTTCAGACCGGCAAGTATGTATTTTAGTAGAGTGTATTGGCAGCAGTGCGCAGTTGTATTATGTGTGGACAGACATGTCTGGAAATGACTTTGCTGAAGTAAACAAAAGCAAAAGAAGCTCATAATGAGAATCACTCAAATTTAGAACATGTTTTAGTCAATTCCTATCTGGAATTAGCCTGCTTCAAATTTGGAAAATTATTTCACTTTACATTTTTGTAAACCGCTTATAGCAAATATATTTTTCTGGTATCCGAAGGGTAAAATAATCCTTTAATATTTTCTAGTCAAAAGCAGAACCATTCCGAAACTGCAATGGATGCCATAGGAGCACGAGAGAATTTTGGTCAATTTTTTTGGGTTCGTGTTGTAGATGAAAGTTGAAACCAGGTCCCTAGTAGCGGGAGGAGCTTCTGGAGTGGGAAAGGCTTCTCGGACGTGTGCCCAATAAATTTATACAATATTACATAGTACTCAATACAAAATTTGCATATAAAAGATTGCTGTAAATGTTGGTGATTCCCCAGTGCTGGCCAGTGCATTGCATTTCTCTCACTCTTGACCATGTTCATCTCACTAATCCTTGTTCAACAGTTCAACCCCGTTAAACCCGACTTTACAGTTTCTTAAACCCATCCAGATATGCTCAAGCTGACTTTCAAATTTCTTTAGAGCTCGTACCCTGTCCAAGGATGATGCTCAGTGTAAAATTTGCAACAAGAAGGTTTGCAATCCTATGGCATGTTCAGCTTATGCAAGAACAGCAATGCTGGGACAGGGGGTGATCCCCATGCCATGTGTCGCTTGTACATGGATAATTATTTTCTGTTATTTGGCTGCGCACTAAGCTGATCTTGTAGGTGCATGATGGAGGCTTTCAAGCATATGGATGAGGAGGACCCTAAATGTCATGTCTGCCATGGTCCACTCAACATGGAGCATTATGCAGCATTGGTTTGCCTGTCGCCCACTCCTTTGCCTCCTCCTGAGGACAAGAAGCACTGATCACGCTCAACAAAGCATGGTCTTGTGGCTTATGTCTTCAAAGTAGAGTTGTGTGTTTTTCGGGGACTAAGCTAGTCTACACAGGTTGTTTATTAGTTGATGAGATATTATTCTGCTCTCCTGCAGTGTCCAATGTTTGATCAGTACTTTCTCTACATATGAAGGTGAATGTTGGTATGTTACACTTTGACATGGCGGTTCCGATACTTATGCCGTCAAATGTTCTGCTTTGACAGCCCTGCGCCTACCTTCCCAATCCTAACAGACTGGGTTATACGCAGCATACCGCGCCTCAGGCCTCCAGACCAGGAGAGTAGAGGGTGAATCTGCTATTTAATTTTTGGTTGGAAAGAGGTAAAGGTACTGAGGGCAGTCCAGGAAGGATGCAGGAACTTGGGTTTTCAAAAGTGGATGTTGTTCGCTTTGCTCCACTACTTGTTCCTAAAGTTTTATGGTTTGTCTTCCGCACTACTATTGACATGCAACTGACCAGGCGAGTGGATCGTTCGGAAGATTCGGAGATGGCTAGGAAAAGGAAGCAAACCCAAGACATTGCTAAAAAAACATTTTTCTAATCTCATCCCAATCCTTGTACTGTATATTCATAATCTAATAAAAGACCATCAAGGGGTACAGTCAACATTGGAATGATTGGTTGAACATCTGCCAAACACATAATTATCCTTTGGAGGAATCTCGAACCAGGGTCTGTCTTCCTAATCCAGCTCTAGGTCAGATTCCTATAGAGAGCAAATATGCTGAAGCTTGCAGTGTGAGGTGTTTGTGGCAAGTTCTTGGAGGAGTACTTGTAGATGACTCGGAGGCCCAGATAAAATACCAGCTACCTTGTTAAACACAGGGTAGTCAACTTTCATTTTGGTTAAACATGTTAAACTTAGTTAAACACCTTCATACCTACAGTACAGACTTATCATAATATCTGTTTCACTGTTAAATGACTGTTAAACCTAGCAAAACCACTCAAATTAAAGCATATCATTCGAAAGCAATAAACCAGTTTAATGATGTTAAACGAGTTAAACCATGCTAAACAGTGCTAGTACAAGACAAGAGATACAAGGTCATGAAGTTGGATAAATGCATTAAATGATGTTAAACAGTGCTCATATGAAGTATACTATTCTGGACAGATAAACAAGTTAAACCATGCTAAACAGCACTGGTACAAGCCAAAAGATACATATTGTGAGGATGGATACCTTGAAATTGGTGTGAGCATGTTGAACAAGGTGAGGCACCAGTTAGCGAGTGTAGAATCAGCTGAAATAAAATACTCACTGCCCTTTCACTCCCTCATGTAGCCAAGCTCTCCCACATGTTTTGTACCACTTCAATGTTGCAACTCCTATACCAACAATAATAGCTCTCCTTGCATGCGTACTGGGTTAGGGTTTGTACCAAGTTGAATATTTGGAGGGGAATTGTTAAAGGCATGCAGCAGCCAGCTGCAGACTGCATTTGAGCATATGTTGCACAGTGGTTAACTGAAGGACTCACCGGGACAGAGGAAATTTGAATGTCATGATAGTCAGAAAGAAAGGGACATTCTGGCATGCTTTTGTTATATATATCCCACTGTAACAATAAGGGCCACTTGAACCTGCCAAATCTGCTGCAACAACAAAAAACAATAAGGAAGATGGTCAAAGCTTGACTTAGCCAGACTCACCTTTTTGTGTCAGAATCAATTTTGAGGGGCCCTTAAGCTTATTGTTACAGTGGGATATATATGCTGAGAGCGCACCACAATGTCCCTTTCCTTCTGACTATCATGATGTTCAAATTTTCCTCTGTCCCGGTGAGTCTTTCAGTTAACCACTGTGCAACATATGCTCAAATGCCACCTGTAAGTCCCCACTATACACCTGCGTAGAAGTCAAGGGAGGCTAGGGTATCACTTAACTAGAGGTTGTTAAGGGGAATTCCCTGGGTACGACTAAAACCTGATAAATATTACCTTATTCTGACCAGAATTTGGATAAGAGGTCCTTTGGAGTGCCCAATTTAGTGCTTATGGGTGCCTACCTGACATTACCAAAATTGGACATACAGTACGAGTACGAAGCACGGTATTATAATTGAATTCTATTATGTTACAAGGTCCGCTGCCACAGACAAGGCAACATCGAGCTCACCGTTGAGCTCATCATCAATATCTTCCTCCTCAATATCACTTCCTGCAATATCATCTAGCAACGGAGCTACAGCTGACTCTGCATGCTCCACAGGGCCTTGCTTTGGCACAGCAACCCCAGGCCAGAAGAACCTGTTATTTGCAAAGCTGAACCCCTCTAAATGTTTGATGGAAAGGAGCCTATGCCAATGGAGGTCACTGAATCACCCATGCTCCTGCCAATGAAGAATGATTTGAAGAGCCAATGCAGGGCCCTCTTGCTCAAGGTTCTTGGCTACGCTCTTACATCTCCGTTCTTCATCCTGCATGTAGGTTAGAAGCCGCTGGATTTCCAAGTGGAGGCGTGGCAGCTCGTTTTCTGCACGAATGAGCCTGAAGAACTCCTGCATGAGCATGCGGTTCTTCTGCAATGCCCATTTCTGCTCCTGAATGTCTTGGCGTGTATCATGAAGGATATCAAACTCGGACAGGTAGGAGATTTCAACTACATCCTCCCAGGACAGCCTGGGGCGAGGAGGAGAGAGGGCAGCCGCAGCTTCATTGTAAGCGGAGATTGCTGTTTGAATAGACTTTGAGTGAAGCTTCAGGGCCATAGCAATGTGTTTGCGCATCTTGTATCCTAGAGCCTCATACTCAGCAGACTGTTTAGAGATCACAAAACAAAACGCAATGCACCAGTTCCCGCAACATTCAGCCTGGTCATCTCAAACATCCTAGCCACCAATAAGCCCTCGAGTTTATCCCGAGCCTTCCAATAGCTTGCCTCCCTAACCAGCTTCTTCGCAGTGTGCCACTTGTCACAACCCTCTACTCATTGTTTATGGATTTCAAGCCTCCACTCCAACGCTTGGCAGTCAGCAATGAGCTTATGCTTGTTCTCCATCTCATTCCGACATTTCTTCTCCATTGCAGGTCCTTGATCATGGCCTCCTGTGTCCCCGCAACTCATCCAAGCATCTCGAGCCTCTTTGAGCCGCTCAATGCAAGCATACAAAGCCTCCAGTTTAATGAAGTATTCTATCTCAAGCGTCTCCTTAGCTGGTATCTTGGATAGGCTCCGAAGATACTCTCCCTCTTCCTCTAACCACTGGTAAAACATATCTGCGCTAACAATTCCAGCCTCCCTCATACCCTCAGAAACAGCAGCTCTGCCCTGGGGAATTTGTAGCGCCTGCTTGTAGTTATTGACAATGAAAAGGCTAGACTTGGTGTAGGTCTCGAGGTTATCATGGTAATAGATGAATTCTGCAATGCATTGACGGCAATGAAAGATAGACTGGTGGCGAGTTATTCCAGCAAGAGCATTGGTGACGTTGAAGTACCGTTCGCAAGCTTTGCCATCCTCTATGCCTGTCCCAATGATGTAGAGCATAAGAAAAAGCAGCTGGCACATGCGTTCATGAGCATAGCCATGCATTGTACCAATGACTGGGAGATAGCTGCACCAAATTGCAAGGTTCTTCAGTGGACTGTGCTTTAACATCTTTGCGAGCTTGCAGTGCACGTCATAAGCAACTGCTAGCTTCCCCTGTGGTTGACCTTCACCCATAGCCCAATGTTCTTCTACCTCAGCTGACATGTAGCATCATAGCATAGAAAGCAGATATTTTGACCTGTGAGCAAATAAGCAAACAAATAAGTGGTTAGCATCTGAGATTTGGCTAGCATAAATCAGACACTTACTGTTCACCGCTGCATATCATATTGCAGCACTTAAGGAGCATCATATGCCTGCACAGAAATGCAAACCACCCACATTCCATGAACTTTCCTACTGAATGCGCAGTGTGCTTGTCCTGAGCATTGTGCCACCATTCTTTACAGTGACCTTCTGCCCACAGATGTTGCTCTGCTAACATCGCGCCGTTATCCTCCTGCAGGTCATGCACAGAGCCCCAGTTCTTCTCCTCACACTTGTCAACCTCTCTGGGAGAAAGGAAATAGTCTCCCCCCCCTATGCAATGGTCAAAGCACTCCCTAGAAGCAGGAGGCCCCTGCGCATCCAGCAAGTCATCCAGAGGCAGATCAGCTGTTCGCTCAACTTGTCTCAAGGAGTCATTGCCATTGAATGAGCACAACATACGAACATCAAGGTTTTCCTCCCCCTGAAGACGGTATTGGCAACATGGGCAGGTATTTAGCATCCACCAGTTAGGGTCATCATGGCCAAGGGCTTTTTGAACCCTACCCCGAACATTCTTGAGAATAGCCACATAAAGGTTGAATGCGATAGACATTTGCGTAGCGAGATATGGTTTGAACGACGTGCCTTCCCAATCGCATAGTGTCTTGACAAAGGGCTGAATCCCGAGCTTCAGGCAGCAAGTAAAGAGACAATGATAGAGCGCAACTGTTCAAGTGGTGATGCCAGTCTTGTGTGAAAGAGGAGCTGTTGGAATTATGCCGCCCAAGACAAGGCTTGAAGAGTTGTGAAATAAGCCATTAAAGATGGGGACTTCATGAGTAGAAGAGCCCAAAGGGAGTCAAAACAGTAGCTCAATAAAAATCACAGAAAACATACCAAAAATATCAACACATAAAGCTCCATGGTTTCCACTGGTGCTTGACGCCGTTCAGGCTTCTTCCTCTCTACGTAATCCCAGTCCATGTAGGCAAAAACAATTTCATCCATCTGGTTAGCAAAATTGAGCCATGTCTTGTCAGTTCAATCATGACAAGTCCTGAAATCTGCATGATGAATCTTCATTGACTTCTTCATCTTCTCCTTTGTCCTTGCAAGCCCCTCATCTACACCCTCTTCCTCCCAATCGGAGTCATCACTAGCACCTCCCAATACATGGTCATTATCTTCGGGAAGATTATGCTCATTGACTGGCATGTCAAACCTGGGAGCAGAGAAATCCTCAGATACCATGATATCGGGAGTACATTCCAAATGCTGAGCAGCCTCGGCCGCATTACCCCACTTTTGAAACTTCAAGAGGGCGGAGTGTGTCAAAGATTTAGTTGGCATGCCGCCTGCTGCTCAATGCTGAGAAGAAACAGAACCCTGGAGCCCATGGCTAGGCGCGCACAAAGAGAATGATTTTGTGGCATTCGGTCAAGGCTGAGGTGCCATAATCAGGCTGAGAGCAGCATGAAGCTAAACAAGAGCTAAGCACATTGAATAGAGTTTCCAAGTCCTTAGTGCGCGTGCGTGATGACTGAGCAATGAAAAGTGCCACATGTTTCCGTATGTTTTATTCCTTCTTCTCAACTGCCATGGGCAAGTGCAAACAACCAGTCGACATGGTGGAGACGCAATGTAAGTACCATTTGAAACTCTTTTTATTTAACACTTCTTCAACTGCCATCCCAACTTTGGATGCTAAGGCAGGCGCTGGATGCAACCCCGGTCTTGGCGGAGGCTGAACACGCATTTTACCTATCTTTTACGCGTCATACTTAGCATAAAGCGTACACTAACTCATAACCTAACAGATACCAACCGTATGCTTCGAAATAATAAAACATTCAGCCCTTACTATGTTCCCAGCACCAAAGTCATTGAAATCCCCAGGGATCCTAAAATGCTACTCATTGAAGGCCTCTCCGAGCAAGAAAGAGCCTTCAAGATTGCTGATACAGATGAGGTGGTCCCACTCAAAACCTACATCTTTCCCTCTAGACAGCCAGTGCCACTCAATACTTGGCCCCTATCCAATCTCATGTCCATCCCTGCTCTTCCTTCTCTGGCCTCAAAACACACTCGGCTGGCCACGCTGGTAGCTGCCTTGCCCGCTAAGCCCCTCCAAAATCTGAAGAAGAGGGCGAAGTATTGGGAAACACGGGCGGAGCGGAGGCAGGGGTACTAAAGGCGTCTGGCAGTGCCACTAAAATCCATGCTCATAAACACGTTGCTGCTGCCGAGTTGTCTGCGACTCTAGTTGCTCTGGCCGCTAATGTTATTCCCAGTGGGTGTTGATCAGGGATTAGGACGCCGTATAGCCCAAAGGTATATTTGAGCACGGAAGCCCTCAGTATCTCTGGCCTTACTCTGATCAAAGCTAATGGGTGAGCAGCCGGAGCCCTTCATTCTAGAGATGAGCTAACAATGCCTAGGAAAAGTCGGGTTGTAAAGATGCAGGACAACTGCCGAATCATGGCTCACCACATGGGTCTTATGGGCAGCAGTTGGGCCAGTACTCTTTGTGTGGCCGATGCAGCACTTGAGGAGATGTACAGCAGTGTCAAGGTTGCTGATGCCCAGAAGAATCACCAGCGTGGAGGACACATCAGCCTTCCTTGTGGGTACAGATTTGGGGGGGGGGGGGGGTAGGGCCATGCCTGGCTTGTACACCAACATTGCATGCAATGCCAAGGCCATCCAAAAGGTCCTTGCGAACCCTGCCATTCAGAGCATTGCTACCTTTGTTGATCGCGGCCTTTGAGATTTCTTTCCAAAACTCCATGCTTTTGCTGTCAATCTCGACAAGCAGATCGTTGATGTTTACAACCCGCAAATTGAGTGCACGTTTGACGATTGCTGCTATCTGGCGTGCCATTTCAATCTGCACAATGCATGCAGCTTCATCCATAACGACTTCTGGAACCTTTTCTTTCACATGTGCTCTATACACTGCATTGGTCTCTTTGACTACACCCGCGGAGGTCATCTCATAGCATGGTCATTGGGCCTTATATTCGAATTTCCTGCTGGCTCGACAATGTATCTTCCTTCTGCCTGCATCCCTCATTCCAACACTCCTGTGGCTGCTCATGAGCATTGATTGTCCATGGTGTTCTTCCTTCCAGCTGGCTTGGCTCGCTGGTATCACAACAGATTTTACTTGGATAAGGAGTTCAAAGAACGAGCTACCCCCCAACAGATGCAGAAATGGTCAGCATACTGGGAGAAGTTGTGGGAGGTTGTGTTGGAGCTGCTGAAGGTTGACGTCTAAGTACCGTTGCTTTGATTTTTGGCCTTACGGCGAAATTGTCCATGAAATGTCATTGTATATAGTACCATAATGAAGTTTATATATATACCTATGCATGAGTGAGCGAGTACCATCAAGTACAGCTATAAAATAGGCCTGTAGCAGCACAGAAACGCGAAGGTACAAAATGTGTATGCACTCATAACACAAGGTTTATGGATATAAATCCCAAATTCAAACCCCATTACTTATTGTTTAAATCTGAGGTTTTTACCAAGAATACCAGGCATTGTTACCTACATAATAAGATACTAAACTACCACACGGAGGATTGGGATGGGCGTACAAGAATTTATTTAGGCTTGCTTGTGAAACGCTAAGAACAAAACAAAAAGACACCTGCAATCAATAATGATCCTACTCTGCTTTCTTCTCAACTTCCAGCATCCCTCTGACTCAGACTTCTGTTGCTATCTTACCTTGCTCACTCAAAATACTTACCACTCATGGCTTGTCTACGCTCCCACTCTGCAATCAAAAAATCCAGATGGACAGACATTGAGCAGACTAAAGTGATGCGAGGCAAGCGCATTGACTATTCTCGCTGGAACCGATGCAAGTGTGTACGGTTCTCTTTGATCTCTTATTGTACCAACCATCTACAGGAATAAGGCTACGTACAATGCCAAAAACAGTGCCCGGATGGCCAAGTCAATATCAATTAACACTCGAATTTCTGCTCACATCACTCTAACTTGTGAAATTTAGGAAACGAGCTGGCTTTAATGACCATGAAAAAGTCAAAGCTTGAGAGTGTCAAAGGGAGGCATCCAGGAGGTATTATCTTAAGTGAGTTTGCAATAGTGTTTGTTCACTGGCTATCTACTAATAACAAAGTAGAAACCGAACTGCTATTCTTCAGAAGGCCAAAAGCAAGCATATGAGGTCTGTTATGCCCATCTTTCCTCAGCAAGCTCTCTTCATCCCTTTCTTTTGTAGCAACCACATGAAAAATTATGGGCCTGATGCAATTTGGGGGTAAAGTATGTGCAAGGGCGCCTGGTGAGTTGGATTGGAAGGCCCCAATGATGGCAATATGCAGGGTGAAATCGTAGAGAGGTTCTGGTACTACTAGGTTAGGCTCAACATTTGCAAACGTGTAGTTGTACATACCTGCAAAGGCAGGAGTAAGTTACGCTCAATGTTCACAAATGTGTATTGATACATACTTGTGAGCGTGTCAATAGCAACCCAATTATAAGCTTATATCTTCAAACTTACAATAAGAAGCAGATAGAAAGTCAAGATTTTATTCAGCACGTAGATGTAGCGAGTTCAAGATAATAGCAAAGTGCAAAGTGATTGTATGGCATAAAAGAATTGTTTGACCCAGCTAAACAAATTGCCAATTCATAGGGAGATGCCTAAATTTTCCTTCATTAGTCCATTGGGTAAGTATTGCTTGGCCCTGCGATGCCATCCCAGTTGTGACCATGGCTACACTGCCATGCCAGGCAAGACCAGCAGCCATCAATGTACTGCTGCGTTAGCAATACATCAGCAAAATGTGCTGCTATAAAAAGAGAGAGACTCACCAATGAAGATAAACCCCAGGCCTTACTCCTTGCACAACAATATAAATATCATCTGGTTGCGGGTCCTGCTTCAAGAGCTGGATAACCCCAGTGCATTTGGCCTCTTTGTAGTGCAATCGAGCCTGTTCAATGTTATTGAAGGCCTTGAAAACTGCATTGGGATAGCCGCGGACATACTGATCAAGTCCGTTGATCTGCTCCATGGTATGGTAAGAAGTAAAGACTCCATCCATATGGTCATGGCCGTTGTACAGAACATAAGCTCTGGTGAGAGGTGCAGGTGCTGCAATTGCAGGAGAAGAAGAAGATGGAGGTATTTGGAAGCATCCGCCAGGGACAACAGCTGGGCTAGAGGCTGTGATGGGCTTCTTTGGAGACACAGGTGCAGCAGTGGCATGCTTGGGAGTAGGTGCAGCAGCAATGGCCTTGGGAGCAACAGGAGGGCTCAGAGCAACGGTTCGTGCGTGAGTGGGCGTACTGAATATAGAGGCAGAAACCTCGGTTTGTGCGCGAGTGGGTGTACTGAATAGAGAGGCAGAAACCTCGCCAGAGGGTGTAGCTGAACAATTGACATAGTGAGGAGAGTCCATGACCGCACGTAAAAGGCCTATTTCAATATAGAGTGAGATTGTAATTTATAAAAATAATGTTTAAGCAACTTACCGAAGGCAGAATGGACCCCTTCATCAAAATTCTCCCACTCTTGCTCCACGGCCTCAAGAGCTGAACGCCCACCTTCATTTTGCTGGTTGCTGTTTTGAGGTGTAGTTGGAAGTTCGAGTTGTGAATCTTCTATTGTTGACATGTGAAACATACATATGACAAATGACATATGACAAATAACATACCTGTCATCTCTTCTTTTGCAACCTTCATCACTGAGCTCTGTGGAGGGGAAGCTACGTCGAAGATGGTTTTGGGTAAGTGGTATTTATGTTTTATCCGTTTTCATTTGGCTTTTACATGTTCTCATTTGATTTTTATGCATTTTGATTTGTTTTGATTGGCTTTTTGCTTTAGTGGTTCAGATATTTCAACCAGCCAGTCAAATGATGTATTACCATTTTTCGACGTGCATCTGCCTATCCAAAATTCCAACAATGAAAGCTGTTTTCCAAGAAACTATTGTTATTAACCCTACGGACGCCTCCGAGCATTGTGAAGAAGGCCCCGACATGGTTTCTCAATCTGTTCTGGCATTGATCAGTAGGGCACCTTCATATCTGACGCGGCGTTCCAAGTTTTTTAAATATTAATTCTAGATAACTCTCCAGCTCATGCTAAGCAAACTCCTAGCTATCGGCTGTCATCCAGCGCAGTTGGTGACCTTCTCACATTGCTTGGTTGGTCAATTTCGCTTTTCCATTGCACATTTGCTAAATACCAATTTTTCACCTCAGCTGGGAAGCAGCTTGAAAATACACCTCCTGCTACAGCGCATGCTTCCTCTGATGTGGCTGCTACCTCTGCAAAGCCTGCATCTCCTGCTCATCCAGTGGCAAAATCCACTTCCTCTTCTGCTAGCATTGACACAGTGCATTTTTGTAACGCCCCCGTTCCCTTATGGATACATTGTTATGTTATCTTTTAATTCATTCATGTTACTATATAAATGTCACTTTATGTCACTCGTACTTTAGCTTTACACCATCACCCGCCGAGAATACCTAGACAATATACAGTCCAGTTGTGTTCTTTTGGGTGAAAGTAAGCTCTGACCTCACCGAGGTCTTATACTTTTTTGAACATTTTGCAATACTCTTCGTATTCCGTGTTCTTTACTTGTGCTAAACACAAGTGACATCAAAGCATAACTTTGCGCGATCGAAATTAAAGTTTTTTAATTTCACAAAACCCAGTCCTATGACCAAGTCCACCTACGAGTCCGAAAATTGTTACGATTCTCTCCACAACCGCGACGACGTTCGAAACATTGTCAACAACTCGAACACACATGCTCCCGAGCATACGTGGCAGAGTGACACTAATCTAGTGTCAAAAAGGAATGCTCCCTTGGAGCCGTTCAGTTCCGACCTCTCCTTGTCTGTTGAATTCCTTCAACAGATGAGAAACATCACTCATGCCTGTGCAGAAGCACAAGAAACAAGCATAAACGTAGCCCGTGAGTTTTCAAAACTCATGGATATGTTGGTGAATACAATGACTCCAGGAACTCCTCCTGGAATTCAATTGCACTCGGAAGTAGAATCTACATCCCGTTCAAGATCAACGTCGCCTGTGGTGATGAGACCCCAAATATTGCCGGTGGAACTGAGTGACCACCATTCTGGGATTGCGACCTCAATTCCTGACATTTCGTCAGGAATTAAGAATCGTGAACCGGTAGCCACAGCTACCAGTCGTCTGGGCTTGGCCTCCGACACAAATGTTCATTACATTCGTCAACGCCCTGCGACATTTGACGAAAGTCAGGTCATACCAATGGCCAAATGGGATAGGATCCGTGATCCTACCCCAATACGCAAACTATCTGAGGTAGTAACTTTGCTGATGAGTTAGATTTGTGCTACTGTGGCTGCGGATAGTATCCGAACGCCGGAGTTTTTTAACCATTTGTTGACTATCTCGCTCACAACAGCCTCATACTCCTTACTTCTTTTTTTTGAAATAAAGTATATTACAATATCAACAACTTTTCAACTCACACCTAAGAATAATAATAAGTTGTTGCTGAGATATGAGCAATGCTAAGTGAACGCATTTCGGAGTACCCGGGCCGCTGCATATGCAGTAAGAAAAAATGCATTATATTTGGGCAACGCAAACAACATTCAAGATCCAAATTTATACACATGTTAATACTTTGTGTACCATCCCCTAACTGATCGCAAAGCACCAATCCGATGGTTCATCCCTTGGTACAGAGTTGCACAGTATTCATCTCCCAATCTCTCCCATTCCTCCTGCAAAATTTCCCATACCTCCTCCTTTGATGATGGCTGTCATCCCCGCTGGCGTACACGTCGTTCCAGCTCACCCCAGGCACGTTCAATGATATTCATATCTGGTGAATTTGCCGGCCAAGGGAGAACTTTGACATTGTTATCCTCAAATCACTTCTTCGCGAGCTTGGAAGTGTGTTTTGGATCATTATCCTGCTGAAAAATAACCTCTGAAACATCAAGTCCATGGTCGTCAAGGGTTCCCAAGAAGCTCTCCTTCAAGATATGGCAATACTGGTCTGCTTTCATTATCCCTTTGACTTTTTGCAGGCGCCCAAACCCACGAGATGTCATACAACCCCAGACCATGATACTCCCGCCACCATGCTTCACCTGGGTGTCCACATTCCCTCTCTCAAAAGCCTGCCCATCCTTCCTACGGCAGTACTGAACCCCATCCGACCCCCAGATGTTGAATTTTGATTCATCTGAAAAAACAACCTGACCCCATTGTGCAACATCCCAATTCTTCCGCTCTTCAGCCCACTTTCTGCGTGCAACAGCATGTTTCTTCATCAATAAAAACTTTTTACGTCGTCTCCGGCCCTTTAATCCATGTTTCAAGAGTGTTTCCTGTACGGTACGCGTCGAAATGCTGGGAAATTCCTGGCGTTTAAGGTCAGCAGCATTTCAAGCCTGACCAGAATTCAGTTTTCGGCGAGCAGTAAGGAGATCGTGGCTGCTCATTTTATGAGGACGGCCCTTCCAATTCTCCTTTCGATAAAAATCACCATCTTTATAGCGTTTGTAGGTGTCGTGTGCTGTGGAAAGGGAGATTTCGAATGTGTCTGCAATTTTTCGGAAGGGTGCTTTCTCGTGTTCCCGCATGAAGACAACTCGGGCCCGTTTAGTCGGTGTCAGATGAGGCATGATAGTAGAGTATAGCCATAAAAAATTAGAGCAATTGGAGCAGTGGTTGTTGAGAAACAACACGTTTGTTGAACTGAGCTGCCAAAAAATTGCGCCAGCAGGTCCCGCTGGGCCGGGTACTCTGAAACACGTTCACTTAGTATTGCTCATATCTCAACAACAACTTATTATAATTCTTAGGTGTAAGTTGAGAAGTTGTAGATATTGCAATATACTTTATTTCAAAAAAAAAAGTAAGGAATTTGAGGCTATTGTGAGCGAGATATTCAACAAATGGTTAAAAAAACTCCGGCGTTCGGATACTATCCGCAGCCACAGTAGGTATGAAAACCAACCAAACAACAATCACCCCAATCAGATACAATCTAAAAGGTTTAATTTAATGCGAGGAAGGAGGTTGTCAAAGGTTCCCTCAACTAATTGATTCAAAGAGAAAAGCACTTGACAGTTGACACAGATAGTGCGCAATGAACAAGGTTTTATATTTGGAGGGAGGTTTTTGAAAAGCCAACTAACGTACGACGACGCATTGAACTAATCGAGGGGAAAGCAAACACCAAAGCATGGGTCAAGTACGCTGACTCAACAAACAACTTTGCGTATCTCGGGAGCCTTTATGTCGCCGCGCAATGATACTCCAACTCTCAGGGATTCCCGCGAGTTACCTAAACAAGCTTATATGACCGCCGTGCAAGTCACTCAAGTAGGCGTTTTTTAACACACTCAGCGAAGAGCGGGCAAGGGGTAGAATCTGTTGGTAAAGCTAGGTAACACTCCAAGAAGCTTCCTCCCTAAAACTAGACCAAGCCGACACTTGGGTCCAAGACCTTTCCTAATCAACAATGGGCTTGTCGAGGTGTGCACGTTAGGCTCCACCTGCAGTCCTAAGACTGATGTGACCTCTCTTTGAGATGAAAACCAGGAATGCTCGACTTAATAGTCGGGAAGTAGAATGAACAGCCTCAGTATTATCGAGGTTACAAGAAGGCCACCCATTTCAAAGGTTGCAGAGGACAATGCAGATGCGTCTGAGCGTGTACGAATCACTACAGGTCCTAAGATAGAACTGTGTTTCAGGTATCAAGTCTAACTTGTCATTCCGAGATAGAATAGCTACCCTTATATACTGAGCGAGATATATGAAAATAGGAAAATGAGAGAAACTGAGCGAGATAGGATGAAACAGAGTAAGTAAAATAGAAAAAGATAAATAATGTCCATATATGCATGTATACTATGGTTTTGCCTCGACGTTTTCCTGCCTCGTTCGTTTGTCTTCCTCGATTGGGTCAACTTTTGGGATTTTGGTCCGAATCGACTCGAGTCATTTGCCTTTTTACAAGGCTCGCCAGTTCCTTTAGCAGAACAGCCCTCGGAAGTATTTCTATGTTTTTCCTTGCCAATGGGAGACTGGTTATTATCCCTAGTTCCGTGCGGTCTCGAGTCTAGATGCCTGGTAGCATATGGATCTTGGTAAAACACTGAGGCTCGGATAGAAACACTCCTTGGTCCTTCTGTGCTCTAGAAGTAGCTACAGCAAGTGGGTCATGTGGCCGCGTTGGACTGCCGTGGCTATCTGCCTGGGCACTTTCCAGCGAGCATCAACTTTGAGGGCTCCTGTTAGGGTACTTCCTCATCTTGGTCTACCTTGCTTCGTTTAATAAACTTGAGTGTCGTTTAGACTCCTCAGTGAGCTGATCCCGGAAGCGATGCCTCGTTAAGACTTCGATCCCTTGGGTATATCCTTCAATGACCTAGCCTAGTATAACTGGTATGTGGGCTCGTTTATCTGCCTTGGTCAGCAACTTGTTATCCAGCAAGCTTGCCTCGCTACACCATACCGCGCATAGGACTTTGATCGAGGCGCATTCACAAAGTTAAGTATGGTACCATTGCGCGTACCGCTACTCTGCAACCTCTTGGGTAGAATAGGTCCTTGGTAGATTTTAACTATCAGCTTGAGCTCACTATAGTTCTCTTATTGACCGTGTTTTGTTACTAACAGAACCTAGGATTATTGGTTCTGCACAGTTCTAGCCTTAGCCGAAAAATTGGCATATCATCGCCAATAGTTGCATTTGCGCAAACGGCAATGGTACTGGATACCAATGCCAATGACCCTGCCACTGTGCAGGTGAACACAGCAGCAAATGCTGCAGATCCACCTTCCATTGATTCTCAACGGAATTGGGAAGACCGAGCCGCTAAACAGCGACTCAGAAACAACGACCTCCAAAATTCCGGAGCGTCCAACATCCTGTCGACAAAGCCCACACTCCCCGTGAGGTGTGGGATTGGAGGGAAGAGATGTTTCTTCCTCCAAAGCAGGAGAATGTCGCAGCTGTTGCTGCAACTCAACTCCAACGGAGTTGGGAAAACCGAGTTGTTGACCAGCAACTCAGAAACAATGACCTCTGAAAATCCGGAGTGTCTAATATTCCCGACCAGGGAATTGGCTTCAATAGAAGCGGATACCCGGATACCCTGTCAACAAGGCTCACACTCCTTGTGAAGTGTGGGAGAGAAGGGAGGACATGTATCCTCCCCAATACACTGGTAGAGGAGGCTATTCGCCCACCAACCAGCGGAATCCACAATACAATTGTGGATTCCAAGCAGGTTGGGTAAACCGAACTAGAAACTATCCTCACGTAAGTGAGGATAGGAAACTCCAGGGAGGACATAGTCCCCCGGGTGGTAATGGTCCCCCTGGGGACAATGGAGATGTTGACGGTGACGGAAGGGACGACAAGAGTCGTATAGGCAAAAAGCCTGCCCGTTGTCACCGCACACCTTGGGATGATTCATCCAAAGGTGAATCTCCACCTCCCCCTCCACTATCATCACCACCATCCTCTTCCGAGGACTCTTCGCCGTCAGACGACAACTGAATAGGTGCATTTGCACCTAATGTTGAGTTCCTTGACAAGAAAGTAGGTCGCAATTTGCAACGTAAAACTATCAAGAAACTCCGAGCAAGAACTGATGACAATGAATGTCGTGAGTCCTGGCTCAAGGGTATTCTACGAGAATACCCAAAACAAATTCAGCACTTCTGCAACCGTGAAACGGTCCAGAGTACTGAGATGCCCAAGGGCATCAAGATCCCGAATCCTTCCAGATTCACAGGATCAAACAATGTCCAAGAATTTGACACATGGCTTTTGGCCCTACTCCGATGGATCATGATTTCACGATTAGTTGGAAAGGTCAACGATGACCAACGTGTCCAAGTCGTAGGAAGTTTCCTCGACAAAGACGCATTACGCTGGTACAACAATGAAGTTACAGGACTTCATTGTTCCCAGCTGAATTGGACTTTCGAGAAAGTCATCTTAGGGCTATTTGCCCGATTCGTGCAAGCTACAACTATACACGTAGCAGCTGAAAAGTTCGAGGCTACCGAGTACAATCCTGAAAAGGGCGTACGGGCGTATAAAGCCGAACTTCAGTGGTGGGGGTCAAGAATGACCTGCCCACCTAACTCTTATGCCCTCAGGAAGAAATTCCTGGACGGGCTGCCCACCTCTATCATCTCAGAGATGATAGAACGCGGCGCATCTCCCGATCTTGCTACACTTAGCAAGATGGTGAAGACGGTGGAGTGTATCAAGGACAACAAGGCCCTCGAAAATTTCTACCTGACATCAAGGACGTCAGTGGAAGAGCCAGACGACTTCGGATATAAATCTGACATTGAATGGCACTCTCAAGAGGAGATTGTAGGCCATCATTGGGATAGAGACAATCTCGTGTTCCATACAGAATGGAACACCAACGAAGGTGTTGGGGATCCTGGAAAGGATCCAACAGCAGCTCTAGATAAATATCTAGAGCAGCATGGAGTTACCAACTGGCAGGAACTACCATGTGGCAATTCCTCGGAATTGTTGAATTGACATGCCTATGGTGATCTGTTGCGGAGGCACCGCCACAAATCACACGGCGGCAGCTTCGGGATTTCAACTGAAATTCCAACTTGAAGCTGAACATTGACAATGGCTGACTGCCAAATGCCTTCCACGCCTCCTGCATTGGACCAGTCTTTGACTGGGCCCCAAAATGCCTTTACAGGCAACACAACCGACATTGGACCCAGTCCAACATCCTATCCCAGTGGCTTTACACCACATCCTCCATTGTATCCTCCCCAATCCCAATTTCCATTCACTCATCCTCCTCCTTCCCAAGCGCATTACGCGCCACCAAACCCTGGTTTCTCCAACCATGGCTTTCAATCGCAATCCCAAGGATCCAATCCTTCGAGCTTTGTGTTTGGTCCGATCCCGCCTCCAGCAGGCTCGAACCCCAATTTTGCATCTGGATATCATCCAGCGGCGATGGCTGGTCCTTCCATGCCATCTTACATGCAAATGCTGATGTTTGGACAAGCGCCAAACTCGGTTATGCACCCTCCGTACCCTGGAGGTTCCATGGTTAATCCATGGACCTTCAATGAGAGTTTGGGCACCGTGCTTCATGCACGGGGTACATGCTCTCAGTGTGATGCTTTTGTATCACACTTGCTTCCGGCGTTTGTCGACAATGAGCCCTCTTTCAGAGCTGCCACAAGCGGACGGTCTGCAGTGGAAAATGTCCCTGCTGGAGGAGACGTAGCGTCTCTCACCCAGCGTATCGGCGAGTTGAGTGCTGAGCTTGCCAGCGAGCAACTCGGATACGAGGACTTATATCGTAAATACTACAACGGAGAAGACAACCTCGCACGTGTGCGAGATGAACAAGACCGTTTGCGTGTACAACGCGATAATCTCGAATTGGAAGTAGGCCAGCTTCAAGAGCAAGTTTCTCGTCTGCAAGCCCACACCCAGGGACTTGATTCTCAAGTTCCCAAATACGATTCCCCAGAACGTCACGGTAAGTGCAAGCGCACTACTGGAGATGGTCCTTCTACAGCTCCTACTTCGTCCCAGGACGAAGATGAGGAGATGCTACCCTTTGCCAGTATCAACCCAGTCGAAACCACAATGGACGAGACGGAGCCAGTCCTCAACTTCCCCCCACGTAAACGAGACCCAGTGTCTCCAGGAATCCTACCTGACAGTGGATATTGTACCTCCGAGGGCTACATTGTCTATGGCAATGAAGCTAGGGATGCACAACGCAACGATCAATTGGGATTACCAATTGCTCAAGGGAGCGAACAGGCCCACACCAACATCAAGAAGGCTGAGGAAGTTACCTCAGTCATCCAATACCTGTTGTTGGCTCGCAAGCTGTGAGACTTCGATGATTCTGGTGTCAACACCGGGTATTTGCCCTGGCCTGCATTCAGGGTTTGCAGAGACCTGTACAAGGGGGTATGCAAAATCCCGGCAGGTCAATGGAACGCCTTCGAGCGTACCGTCTTCTCCAACTTCTTCAGGCCATGTTTGTAGAATATGCCTACAATTGGGACCCAAAGAGGGTTAAGGGAAAGGGTCAGGCAATGCCCGAACCTGAGCTCTCCTCTTCTTACATGGAAGAGAGTCTCCCCACTATTATCATAAGTGGAAAGGCTACGTCTTCCACTTTGTCAACTCAAGCTTCATCGTCTAAGATGACAATCTTGAGGAGGAGACCGAGAGGTCAGACGGGATTGAAAAATCCTGCTAAATCTGACCCACCGGAAGACTGGGCACGGTATTATCACGTCCACCCTAATACAATGCCCCCGGGCATTGTTTGTGATTCTAGTAATCACATCTCCTTACGCAGTGTCCGAGGACGTCTCCTCATTCACAACCAGGCACCCAAACTACCACAAGGAACAATTGCTCTTGAGCAAAATTGTTTCCTCCTTCTGTCGGCGGAGTTGTTTGCAACTCCAGGACTGTACGCCTCGTTGATCATGTCAACAGGGCTACAGTTGCCCGGAAATTACGGTGTCCATCTTCCCGGACGACACACGAAACGCTACATTGGAGGATGTAGCGAGATTCTACGCCTCCCAAGGCATCACTGTCCTGATGGGGGAAGACACTGCTGTCTTTGCCCTCACATGGATCATAGCTTTCCGTCCATCAAATAGCTTAACGGTCAGCGAGGCTCTCATGATTCAAGGCCGAGTTGAGAGTGCACTGTCCATGGGAAATGTTCCCGCTGGACTCAATGATAACATGTGGGCACCTGAGGGCTTAGTCTCTCGCCCAAGTCATCCCATTCCCGGGGTAGGGTTCTTCCCCACACCTCTCATCACAGATGATGGTGGTCTGTCCTATGACAGTCCACCAAATGCGATCATGTCAAGTAGTAACTCGGCAGGAGCCTCTGGCTCTTCTTCATCTAACACCGCTTCAGCCCAGTCCGAAGTACTGCCCACTGCCCCCATGGAGGGAATCAACGGTAATTAACCGTCCCGTTGTACTACCAGTGCTCACCTCAACATGCTATTGAGGTGAGTGCTAGGCTTTGACTTTCATGATACGCCATCGTGAATGTCATAGCCCCAACTACCTTGACTTTCACGACACACTGTTGTGAATATCATTGCACATACTGCCCCACATGTTGATTAGGCGCTCACGACACACTATTGTGGGTACTCAATCTCCGGGCTTAATTATTGATTGCTCCTGTGGACTCAATCTGGCCGGGGAGGGTGTAACGCCCCGTTCCCTTATGCATACATTGCTATGTTATCTTTTAATTCATTCATGTTACTATATAAATGTCACTTTATGTCACTTGTACTTTAGCTTTACACCATCACCCGCTGAGAATACCTAGACAAATATACAGTCCAGTTGTGTTCTTTTGGGTGAAAGTAAGCTCTGACCTCACCAAGGTCTTATAATTTTCCTGAGCCTGCCGGTGGCACTACAGGGCATGTTTCCTCTGAGGCCACTGCTACTGCCGCTGCAGATGATCCAGCCCAAGGTCAAGGTTCTCTTCCGAAGAGGAAGAAAGGTGCTCTTGGCTCTGAGGAGAAGAAACTTGCCAGAGCTGCGGCTATTGCAAAGTTGACTAGGATCACCAAGGCTGTTAGGACCTTTGTCGAGCAAACGGAGGAGTTGGTAAAGGGTGTTGCAGATGCAGAAGGGATATCTGAAGAATGCATGCATCAGCTTGCAGGCCAAGTCTCAGCGATCAAGAACAAGAAGGCTCCAAGCAACTGGAACATTCTCGCTCATTTCAAAGGCCAGGAGCTCAATGAAGGTGGGCACACTGCTTGCAATGCTGTATCACTCTATTGACTATCTTTTTCAGGATGTCCGGCAGGAGCGAAGCTTCAGCTTGGAGAAATTCAAAATGCCATTTATGAGGATGAGGATATGATGGATATACTCCACTCGAACAACAAGCACATGCAGGAGCTCCATCAGCAGTATAACGATGAGAAGGATGAGGAGCAGAAGGCTGTAATGCATATTTCCACTCGCACTGGTGCCATACTTTCGGGCAAATTGATTGCCGCCTTCCAGGCCGAGGTAGGTCTCTGCATTGCTGAGCTCTAATGTGGAGTATTGACAAACTTTGGTAGACAGAGCAGCTCAATGAAAGAACAGGCGCATAGTGCTTCAGGGTCCCCGGTAGGAGTAGCTACTCCTCCATGGTTCAATCAGGATTCTTTGGCTGTGGCGACATTGATGGCTTCATGCGGAAACATTTCAGTGTCAGTGTGCAAGAGCTAGTCTGCTTGTTTGAAAATTACACCTGTACAACCACAACATGTACATATTTGATTTTTATGACAAAGATTATATTGCTAACAGGCTTTCAGTGGCTTCCAAGAAGATGGATACAGCAAAAATGCAGACTGCCGTCGTTGAGCTCATTGTGAATGCACTTTGTGAGTTTTCCAGTTAGCTCTTTGACCTGAGAAGTAACCTGGCTTTACAGGTGAAATCACCAAGACTAGTGATCTCTGAATGAGCTACAGCCGCTATGATCAGGATATTCAAGCAGTTCAAAGCATGATGATTGAGGGATGGCCCACGGATGTTCCATTTGCTCCTCCTTCAAAGGTCAAGATCGCATTTCAAGTGAAGACCCTTTACGATGCTTGGAAGTCGGGTGAGGCTCATTGGAGAACAATGTCAGCTGCAGAGAAAAGGACTGTTTGGGATGAGGTTGCTGAACAAGAGCCTGTGGTCAAGGCAAAGTGCAGTGATGCTGGCGGGACCCACAAGTGTCATTGAAAGGCTCTGTCGGACAATGAAGATGAGGATGAAGATAAAGATGATGAAGCAGAGTACTGTCCAAAGAAGAAGGGTCATGCTAAGAAGGGAGGGAATGATGAAGATTGCCTGAAGGTGGAGAAGGGGAAGGCTCCAAGAAAGCGAAAGGCACCCACAGGCAATGATGATATGGAAGGACCTCGGAAGAAGAAGCATCAGAGTGTGAAGTCAAGTGCTAAGTCTGTGGAGAAGGGTGTGTATGTCTTTGGGCCTGCAGGGGTTGCGAATAAGGCTGCAAAGAAGGTTGCAAAGAAGGTGTAGGGACTATCTGCGAATACAGCTCAGGTCTGATGCAATAGCTGTGCTCTGTGTTGTGTTTCTGAATTTCATTGATACGCTGTTCATACGAGTGATATTATCTTGTGTTTCTACTGTAATTTCTGCTTTAATTCTATTTTCTTGTGTTCTACTCAAGGGGCTTTCAGTACCGGCAGAAATTATCCTTGTATCATGACCTTAATTTTTGAATTGAGCCATAACTTTCCCACACAGGGTTGCCTGTTATAGTAACCCACCATAGGGTCTGCCATTTGGATGCCAATTGCCCCTTGGTTTTACTTGTACAATACTTGGTCATGTCCAAATTTGGTAACGGCAAAGCATTGGTAAGATAGACGCCCATAGGCACTAAATTGGGCGCTCTAAGGAACCTCTAATCCAATTTCTGGTTGAAATAAGATAATATTTGCCAGGTTTTAGTTGTACCCAGGGAATTTCTCTTAACAACCTCTAGGTAAGCAATACCCTATCCTCCCTCCACTTCTATACAGGTGTACAGTGGGGACTTACAGGTGTCAAATGCAGTCTGCAGCTGCAGACCTCTAACAATTGAATGTGACACTAATTATGAATGTATTCCAATTTTCATATTTCAAATAGTATGTTCTTTTTATTATGCTCAACTGCTGTTCAACAGTAGATGGGCAGCACATGCTTAACCATTAACGTCTTGCGACATAGATGGGGACGGTGTTTATCTGGTGTTGAACAATGTTAAACAAGGCTCTTCCTTTCATAGGTACAATATTTCTGGTTCAATGCAGTTTAACAAGGTCGTATAACTAGGTTTAACATGTAGTAAGTATGATATGTTGGTTCATATTTGTTACAGTAATGTGCATATTATGGCAATGTTTAACCTAGTTTAACTTGTTTAACGAAAATGTATAAGTATTGTGTATTGGTTTGTACACAAGTAAATGCATGTTATGATGGTGGTGTTCAACGTGGTTCAACATGTTTAACAAAAAATGAAAATTGACCTCTCTACGTTAAACTAAGTAGATCCCATTACTGGGCCCAGGAGAAATGTAAAGTGGTATAGCATCTGGCCATCAATGTGTAGCTGGAGGATTGGAAGCAGGTAATTTGGATTTAGACTCTTATTTGACGATGCAAGAAATCATTTGCTGCCAGTGTCCAGTACAGAAGCAAAAACCAAGTTCTAATGCCTCTCCTCTGCTGCAAGTCTCCAGGTGACAGAGAGTTTTTGTTTATCAGACATCCGACTCAAGTACAGTAAGTTGCATTGAAAACGTTAGTCAAAGATTCTGACAACCTTGTTTATGTGTGTGTGTGCTTGAACCAGCTGGCAATACATTTACTGTATTATCATTCACGCCACTTACAACGGCAGCTCGGCCTAATTAAAACTTGTAAGTGGCGCAAATGATAATACAGTAAATGTATTGCCAGCTGGTCCAAGCAAAGATACATAAACAAGGTCGTCAGAATCTCGGACTAACGTTTTCAATGCAACTTACTGTAACAGGGCTCCATCAAGTAAGTCAAGATATTGATTGTAAAAATCCTTGTAAGACGCAATATTGAACTTATTAGATACTTCCTCCAATTGTCTTCAGCTTTGCTTACAGTTTTCAGCTTTGTTCAATGGCAATCTGTATGAATGCGCTGTAAGCGTCGACTTTGAGCATCTAATTGGTGTGAGAAATAATTGGCACCCAGCATGCAATTCTATCAACTATTCTTATCTTTGTACGCTTTTCTTGCATTCTTTCTTTAATGCTACATTAGTTTCAGGCGTAGGAATCATCAATAATTGCTTTCCGCTATCCATCCCATCTTGAAAGACATAACTTGTCGCATGCTCCTTGCATAACTGGACCTTTTTCTCTCAAGGGGGTGTAAAATTTTAAAAAAATGACCAGACATTATTTTTTTTTTCTTGAGCCTTGCTGGTGGACTAACTAACTATGAAGCATTCCCACGCCCATATATGGTATATCAAGATAAGATTTCATCAGAAATTGCTCTACAGAGACAGAAGACACTGTTTGGACACTGTACCTTCAGTTTGAGCTTTTTTTAGCATCCATAAGCCATAAAAAATCCCATTTTCCCTTCTAAAACACTAATACAGTGATGCTCCTCATATGTCCTGCTTTGACCAGCCAAAGCAAGCAAGTAAGTACATGGCAGCCAGGAGGTGTAGGAAGGCTTAGAGATGGGCATGAATAGCGAATATTCATGAGTATTCATGAGTATTTTGCCATTCGTTACTCGTGAATAATTAGTCATGAGTGATGGATATATTTGTTACGTGAGTACCTACTCGAGTATAAATAGTCAATTTGATGTCATGAATATTCGTGGTACTTTATTCATGAATATTCGCGAATATTCACCGATATCACGTGCTCATTAGCACGAGCATGTGAGTTATTCATTACTTAAGTAAGCATTCAATATATATAACTTAATTCGGCTATGTTTGAATATGTATATAATGTTATTGACATGTAACTGTAATAAAATCTGTGGGGCTTAGTGGTTATGGGTGCCAACTCTGGATCAAGGTCAGGCCTTCCTGTGATAGCTGACCAGCAGAGTTCAATTCTCAGTACTGCCAGAATTTTGTATCATGTAATAGTACTCGGAAATCTGTACAGACTGTATTTATAGTATTATTAAACACTAATATAGTACTTCAACATTATTACTTACATGTTCGAGCCTATATTTACTTTATTTGTAATGTTGTTAATTAATCACAAGTATACTCGAGTATCTACCTGAGTATAAATGGTGGATTTGACATGACAAATATTTTTACCATGAATAACGGATATACTCGAGTACATATTCATGCCCACCTCTAGGAAGGCTGTAATTTATACAATGGATGTTATTTACTTACAGGTAGTGTAAGATATATACATTTTTAAGTTTCCAGAATGCCAAAAGTGGTCAAAATAGGTCAATCTTTAGGGTGTCAAATTTTTTTTTTGGGCTGGGGGGCTGGACTAACTAACCCAGGCCTGGTCGGGTGCTAAATTCTTTGAAACCCCTTGGTTTCTCTCTTCATTTAGAACAACGCACTCTACTTCCTCGGGTGCATACAATCACACCCTTTTCAACTCCAAGCAGAATGCTTCGAGTTGTAGTTCATGTCCCCAGATGTTTTTGGTGGCTTTATCATCGCCAATAAGTAGGTTTGGTCCAAGCCCATCATTTGCTCGTGTGTCTACCGCATGTGGAGCTTACCGGCAAACTGGCTAAAGACACCTTTGCAGAAGGGCTTGTGTCAACATTAGTGCTAGCTGAAGCTACATGAACAAAGTGAATGGCTAGTGTAAGTGAAAGATAAGGAAAGTGAATAAAATTGAAGTGTACATACATTAGAACCCACTTCAGGCAACCACTATATATGACCTAGTTAGGATAGAAAACTGATGTACCTAAACTATCCTAAGAGGTTACTTTTTCAAGCATTCTGCCCAGCCAATATTTCAGTGAGGCAGCTGCCCACCTGTGCTCAATTTTTCCAGGCAGCAGCCCACCAATCCTGTCTTGATCAAAATCACTGCCCTGCCTACCAGGCAGCTGCCCAACTTGTCACATGTCACAGGTGTCTGGGGTCCCTCTGGGCAGCTGCCTGCTGTTTTGCACCAATTTGGTCCAGAATTCCCTCCTAACATTTTTTCATTAATTTTATGAGTATATACATTATCTTATTGACACAATACTACTTGATATTTCAAGGCAGCTGCCCATATTCCTGGCCATGGTTCCAGCTGTGGATGACCTTATCTTTCATTACCTTTCTTGCCAGTATATACACAACACCAATAACATCAGGAAAAACTGTTTGGGCCTTGGATGGCCTAAAGTTAACCTCGAGGTAACTCAAAGACACCTAGGCTACCTAGGCCACCTAGGTTGCCTAGGTTCCTTTAGGATGACACAAAGGGATACAATCATACATGAATTATTGCTGTGGGCAGCTGCCCACCTTAGTTAGTGCTACACCATAAATATATATACAAGACATATATTTATATGAAAATATACCAACAGAGGCTATGTACATAGGCAGCTGGCCACATGACTGATTACTGTGGGCAGCTGCCCCAAGTACCAGGTATTTGGGGCAGCTGCCCACCTTCATCCTAATCATTTTTAAGATTTATGTGAGAATATCCCAACATACATAGGCAGCTGCCCACATTACTGAGTACTGTGGGCAGCTGCCCATCTAAGTTGGTACTTGGGGCAGCTGCCCATCCAAGTTGGTACTTGGGGCAGCTGCCCACCCAAGTTGGTACCTGGGGCAGCTGCTCACCCAAGTTGGTACCTGGGGCAGCTGCTCACCCAAGTTGGTACTTGGGGCAGCTGCTCACCCAAGTTGGTACTTGGGGCAGCTGCTCACCCAAGTTGGTACTTGGGCAGCTGCCTATCCAAGATGGTACTTGGGGCAGCTGCCTATCCAAGTTGGTACTTGGGGCAGCTGCCCATCCAAGATGGTACTTGAGGCAGCTGCCCACCTTATTTCACCCTAGTCATTTTTTAAGTTAAAGAAGATAAAATTTATATAGTACTCTACATACTACTCTACAGTTCCTATATTATTCTGCATTTCCCTGTAAGTCTCAGATATTGTAAGACTATCTAGATGCTTGATCAGAGGACCATCTGCATCATGTTCAAACTCAATATCATAGTCTCCATCCTCAGCAACCTCAATACCACCACCAAGGACATGAACCCCTTGTGCATTCACAATTTCACTATCTGAAGGCCCATAAGTTGAACCATACAGGCATTCCAGTCTTGTCAATATGATGCTCACAATGAATGTGCTATGTAATGCCACCAATTCTGAGTGGCAATTCATCAGTGCATTCATTAGCAAAACCAGGGTGAACTGGATAACACTGGATAGTGCTATCCAGCACTCATAGCACTCATAGCACCCATAGCAAGGTCCCCATCTATTCAGAGCTATGGGCCGCTATGGGCTGCTATGGATTGCTATAGAGCATGACATCCTCCAGGTTCACATAGTTGACTCCCCCGCATACAATGTTCTGCTTGGTCAACCTTTCGAAGTGCTCACCCAAGCTCAGACCCAAAGCTTTCTGTCCGGTGACCAGCATATCACCCTGACTGACCCCAATACCGAGAGAATCATCACAATTCCAACTGTCCCTCGAGAGCCACCCAGTTTCTGAAAACCGAACGAGCAAGAGTGGAGAGTTCGTAGGAATGATGTGGGGGTGGTATATACTCTCAAAGGGAAGCCACCGCCCACGCAAACCGAGTTAGATGAGTTGCAAAGTAGAAGTGAAGCTCTTCTCGAATCCGTGGAATGAGTCAAGAAGAAGCCATCATCCACAAGTTTTGAATGTGTCGGAAGTGGTGAAGATAGAGTTGAGGCTTTCCTTGCTGTTGAACAAGTCAAAGAAAGCATAGTGCCCATGGAGATGGAGATTGACAAGCTAGACGTTGAGGAAGCTCCCGTTGTAGGCCAAATTAAACCAAATTTAATAGGTATTGGCCAAAATCTGGAGAATCTTGCTTCAGGAATCTCAAACAAAGGATGTTTTCCGTGAGCTCGATGGATTTCTAGTCCTCATCAGCGTGCTCTCGACTGTTTACCGGTCCAATTCTGGCCCAGTCATTGAGCCTGAAGACCAAGTGCTCAGCCCTAGCTGCTAGAATCATGTATCAAACAAGGGAGATCCTGCATTTTTTAGGATACATCAGAATGCATGATCTCCCTTCCTCCTACCAGTAGGGGTTTTGGGTAGGGGTTTTGGTGGCTATCATACCTGGGACTATCAGCTCACCACGCAACCCCTGCACGCCGCTCACTGTTACATTGCACCCTCAACTCCTTGATCATCGCCCTTGCCCACTTTGGCGCTCGGAAATGCATCGCCGATTCCATCATCAATCTGATCATCAATCTCTGCCTCCCCGCACACCAGCTTGCGCACTCTTCCCTCGATGTCGCGCACACCATTTCGGTCAGGGACCACAGCCTTTGCTGGTTGTCTCGTTGCAATGCTGTGATTAGCCTCATCATCATTGCAGACAGCGGGCGCGATCATTTTTCAAAAATCACCTACAAGTATCCAAAAAAATGCTATTAATCTACAAAAAAGACAATTTTTGAACGGATGCAAGAGATAAATTAAACGGCCTTAATGTTATTGTACATGCTATAAAAAATTAAATCCCCAACCACGAGCTGACGTAACAAATCCACTTCCTCTGCCTCTTCCTGTCCTACTCCCCACATGTTCAAAGTCTCCCGCGTCCATCATGTATCTCTGTTGGCACCCTCCTAAAAGGACAAGAGACGAGATCGACACCAAGAACCGACCCGGTGCCAACAGAACCAGAAGCAATGTTCACCAGCAGAAAATCACAGTGGGTCAAAGATGAACGCGAAGGCATGAGTTTAAACATATGTGCAGGAAGCAGAGATGATGGGAACATAGGGCATGTTGAGCGAGACCACGAGGGGCCGGGATGCGGAATGACACAAGGAGAAATCCTATCTTCCAAGAGATAGATATCACTGGAAAGACTGGACCATCCCACAAATTCCACCACCGTTCATCCAGCGCGAACATTCGCGCTTAGTAAATCCGCATATCCAACCCATACTCCTGCGCAACGTAGTGATGATTACTGTTGTTACCGTGCATATCCGATACCCATTTCCATTTGACTTGTTCCCGTTCGAGTTGGAATTTCCAGCACCCGATGCACCGTTGGAGGAAGTCGAAGAATCATCCGAGGGAAGACTCATTGGAGGGTGAAGAAACGATGAAAACAATGCATTAGGTGTCTCGATTCGGCTTGCGTAACTAGCTATGTGACAGGTAAGGAAATAGTAGTGCGAGAATATCGATTACAAACGTACCATGTCTTGTTCTCATATTCCCACTCAGAGATTCAGCTTGCGATCTCTTCTTTTGCCTTCCCTAGTATTTGCTTTATGTTTCGATGATGCGTGTTCGACGGATAACACTCGATTAGTTACCAGTAGCTATCAATGAGAACTCAGGAAATATACCGTATCCTTGTGCTCGAGACTCCATAACGATTCCGAGTCACGAGCTGTTATCTTGCGTACCTCTCAATTCAGAATCGTAGAGAGAGACAGAGAGCAGATAGGCTCTGGTGTTGGAAGTTTGCAGGCGTGCAGCGGTGCAAGCGCCGTATGCGGGTAAATCCAATAGGTCCTTTGCGTGGTAGCGTTCGTGGTCCAAGGGTCAAAAGGCAAAGGCTGCAAGGATTGTTGTTTGTGGCCAGCCTCACTTAAGGTTTGCGGTTCACGGTGTGTATTTCCGGGGCAACGAGCAATGACCTAACAAGGAATGAGCGAGGGCACCATTGGAGATTCTCCGCACTTACCCAGTCGCCACTAAGAACACCAAGACGACCCAGATCTGCGGTACGAAGAAGTTTGGGCAACGATCGAGTGTTGGTTGAGAGCAAAGTTCAACCATGAGATCGCCAACAAATCACGTTCGGAAACACGGTCCGTTGGCGTTTAACGGGCGTTTCTTTCGAGCTCGTCACTCAAAACGACGATCTCAAGCAGTGAGATGATACTAGATATCATCCGGACACTCTGGGATCTCTTTTATACATATACTTAGTCTGTAATATATCAATATTTCAGTTCATGAGGGTCATAACCTTGATTAAAGTTCATTTTATTTTGAACACTGTATTGAGCTTGTTGTTCTAAGCAATGAACTTGACCCGATTATCAATGATGAGGGTGTCGTTAGGGTTAGGAAATGAGATATATTAGTACTAGTTGCAATATATTCTCGGTTTAGCGAATTGCACAGAGAGATACATTGTCAGAGAGTGTATGTACAAAAGGATTAGAATAACCCAGCTGATATCGACGTTACATTTTTCACCGAGATAGAAAATTGCCTAAATAGATTTCTAGTAGTCTTAGATCAAGTCTAGATATCATACTGAGTAAGATCCTACAGTTTGAGAGGTATCCGTCGCCTCTAAATGAATATACATTGCAAATGGTTTTCAACATTTGTGGTGATGTCGGTATCAAGGACGTTGACGTGTCTCTGAATGACCATAGAATTATCCAAACAATGTATATTTTGAGTATTGTATTTATCTCACTTAAATAAATGTATTCCGATTGTTAGAAGAAGGAAAAAACAGTGGTGCTGAAACTGGCTTCAAGAAAGCTACTGGACATGGGCGCTTTGCCTTCTGTAGCTCGAGGCATGTTTCAACGATCTATCAAAGACGACGGCACGCTTGATATGGACCTGTTGGAGTTGATTAGAGCTGGAATGGAGTCAAGGTTGAAACTAGCAAAAGATGAATAAACGAGAAACATGCCCATATTTGAGTAGAGATATCCCTAGGTAGATGCGCTTGGGATACGGCGAAAGGGCCAAGGAGGTTCAACCGCTGCCCTAACCCGTGATATGACCAGCAGATCTGCTGAAAATGAAGCTGGGACAGTCATAGAGCATGATGGGAACATTGTCTGTCAGCGTCGCTACAGTATTGGTGGTCACCAGGAATATCGATGGTTCTTTGATAGAGGTGATGGTAGCGCTGGGGATACAAGTGGACATACCATATGTCTCCCAGCTGCAAATCCTCTCCCACTTGCCAAACAGACTACATAGAATGCAGCACAAGCTTGTGTATTCCCATGGCAGCAAGTATTCAAAGATGTGCCGCATTCGGTACTGTTAACAAGAACTTGAAATGAATAGTCCAACATGTATACTATACAATCGCATCAAATGCAAAAGAGCAAAATGTTGCTCAATTCTCAACGGAAATTGACAAGGTTAGACGTGTTTTGAAGCGATTTTGAAGCTCTAACAGGGCCCATATACAGCTCCACAAAATTATAAAGATTTTCTGTCCCTAAATCTCGAGGCTCTAATAAGTACCAAGTAGTACTACCATCAAAAGCTGATAGCAAAATGCATATAAAATTACTAGTAACCCGAACAAGATGATGATGGGTATACAAGCCGCTTTCTACCTGTTCCAGTACCCAAAGTTGCCAGCTCCATACTTGCTGTGTAGGTCTTTCTGTAAGAATCCCGAGCTTTGTCCCTGGCTGCAGCTGCTTTCTGGATAACAGCAATTGAAGCTTGCCTACTATAATGATCTCTGAGACGAGCCTCTGCAATATCCATCTTCTCATGAGCCTTCTGAAGTTTTGAATTGTGCTCGTCAATTTTCTTATCTTGAGCCAGTAATGGTTTCCGAGCTTCTGAGCCTGAAAAAATATGAGTTCGGAAGTTCAAGTATGTCAATACCTTTTGATCGTGACGTACTTTTCCGCTTAAGATTCCGAGTAGTGGACTCAGCGAGTGTACGGCAGCTATATGTTGGGGCTATTCCTGTAGATTCATATATCTTACAACAAAGATCAGCCAAATATCAGTGATATATCGAGGCAGAGCTATACCTGAAGTGAATTTTCCTTCATGGTATTGAACTGACATCCTTTGGATATACCTCCCATCAATGTACATGCGATACCATCAAGTTGACGTTGGCATGCAGACCCTCCTCAACATTCGTTGAAGAATCGCCTGTTTGCCAGATAATTTTAGGAATGAAGCTCCGTTCCCAGCAGATACCTGCAAATGCAAACCCACTGCGTATTTTGTCCTGGACCCAATCTAAAAGCAATATCAGCACAATCCAACAACTTCAGTCAAACAAAGACTAGATTCAGTACCTGCACCCACTTTTCCGCCCTCCATAGCAATCTCTGCCATGGTTTGATCAAAGTGTGGATGAGTTATGCAAGAAAGCAATCGCATTTTATCTTTTACGGCTTTAGGGACATTGGCCTTTTGGATATTCCGCTTGTAGTGAACGTCGCATAGTCGGAAAATTCTGTGAAGATGTTCATACGTGGACAAAGATGTAAAAAGTCGGTGTGGTTCATGAACATCATATTTCTCAGGAAGCTCCATCGCCCATGAGCAAAGATGCAGACCTAGTCCTGCATTGAGTTACTGAGTAAGTAAAAGCTCGAAATGCATACGTATATACGTGTACACACCTTTTGCTTGGCTGCCATCCTGATCTCCACCCCAGTGCAGTATTCCGGTAAAATCTTGTGCATTTGCAGCATGAAGATGGTGCCATCTCAGTTTTGAGCCCGTATCATTGGAAATGATGGTCTCGATTGCTTCAAACACCAGTTTATGTGCTTGCGCACTTTGGCGATTCACAAATACACGGCAATAAACAAAACCTAAAAAGTTCATTTAAGTACAACATGTAATGCATCTGTTTAACTTACTTATGCAAGAGATGGGGTCCGTGCCGGCAATTTCAAGCACAAACATGATCCTGGTTTGCGAGAGAGATATGCAGATCACAGAGCATTGTATTGAGCATACCCGGAAGCTTTTGTCACAGATAGGCTTGGGTAGCTGCATGTCGGAGAAAGCGACGTGGTGTGAGATCAGGAAGATCATGCTCCAAATTTTTGAGCACTTTCATTAGTTCGGAACGCAAAGAGGGAGGGGTCTTAAGAGGGAGTGGAATTGGGTGTGAATGCTCGCCTTTGCATACTACAAGGACCCATGGGCATGTTTGGTGGAATTCCTCTAAAGGTTCAAAGATGCGAAACGTGCTCTTGCTGCTCACGTGAGTGAGTTTTACCTTGGCAAGGCTTCCACTGTCAACGTTGCGATGTTGCATGGCTAGATTTGACTATCAGTTAAGTAACGAAAACCAAACGAAATAAAAATAAACGTTGCACGACAATCAATTCTTTGCGAGGAAAAATTGACAATAGTCGAGCATGGTGCCAAGGGCCCATAACCATCGAGTTCGGCATTACTTTCAATGAACTCGATATCCTCAACATTGTTTTTAGATAATGCTTCGAGATACTCAAGGTCATATAAGCTAGAACCAACATCAAAATTTATCAGATGGTCTCGAGACAAAACACGGTTGTAGTGCTTGCATCTGAAGCAAATTTCAGTAGAGGGCATTATTATTGAAATATTGGCCTACCAGACATAAGCCCGACCGGTACCTTGATTAGTATATTCCAATAATAAATGGCCATCGCAAGTTGCTTTAGCTACATGCCCTCGGCGGATTTCAGTATTCAAGCTTTCTTCAGCAATGCGTATGGCCAACTCTTCATCAGTGATAAGGGTGGGCTCAAATGGAGACGACGTGCAGCCAAGTGTCTTGGAGGCAGTCCACAGTGCAAATGTTTTCTCAAACAGAGTTCGAGAGAGTGAGTTTTGCAGCTGCCAAGACCGTCGGTGCAGTTGTACCTGTTTTTGAAGGTCTTCACGGGTTGCTGAACAATGATGAGCATGGGCAAAGTCCGGTCTGCCGTATGGACAGATTTTACACCCTTGACCTAGACAAACCAATCAGATAATGCATCCCAGAAGTTACGCACGCAGGAAAGCTTACTTACGAGTTGTATGACGGACACTGCATGGCACTTTGTTGCCTTCTGAATCAACCAGAACGCAACAGTAACGTGAGTTTCCATTCTTTAGGATCGTTGAGAAACCTTCCGGTCGGCCTTGAGAGTATGCAAATGCCTGAGCAGGATTGAACCAGCTCGCTGCATCCATCTCGAAAAGATGGCCTATAACTCCATGCGGGGAAGTTTCCGGATACTCAACCAAACTACCCCTTCGGTAAGTGTAAAGCCGTGAAACTGTGCACTGTTGTGTAACAGTGACATCAGTCTCAGTTTTAAAAGCCAAATCTTGTGATAAAGATGCAGGAGGAAGAGAAGGGCAGCCAGGAGCAGGATTGAGCAAATCAGTCAAAGAGAGCATAAGGCTACAAAGAAGAATCACAATGTTTGTAAAATAAACCACAGAATGGCATTTTGTATCGAAGAAAGCCTCTAAACAGACTGCTACGTATATACCGTATCTGTCAGGCTAAGGCAAGTACAGTTCTGCTTGTAAAAGCGGTGATCAAGCAGGTAAAGACTCTGAAAGCATCCTTTTGGAGAAACTTGAAACGTTCAGCACTAGACAAAGCTGAAGGGATGATGTGTCGCGTAAAGATGCATCAGGGTCCAGGAAATAAAATAAAAATTGCAGAAAAATAAAAATAAAAATGGAGGCCAGAGGTGGGGAAGCCGCTTGAACCAAAATCTGACCAACGGATCGAACCCGTTCTCGTTTGAGAAAGCACATGTCGTAACATCCATGGTGCCATGATAAGATAAGTAGAGTTGTATTTTCAGCTGGTTCCATTCAGAATGGAACAATAATGTCAATGGGAAAAGCTGGGACGTTAGGCTCAAACAAGCTCATAGGAACTGTAGAGTAGTATGTAGAGTACTATGTAAATTCTATCTTCTTCAACTTAAGAAATGACCAGGGTGAAATAAGGTGGGCAGCTGCCCCAAGTACCAACTTGGGTGGGCAGCTGCCCCAGGTACCAGCTTGGGTGGGCAGCTGCCCCCGGTACCAACTTGGGTGGGCAGCTGCCCCAAGTACCAACTTAGATGGGCAGCTGCCCACAGTACTCAGTAATGTGGGCAGCTGCTTATGTATGTTGGGATATTCTCACATAAATCTTAAAAATGATTAGGATGAAGGTGGGACACTTAAGTTTTATGTCATTGTAGGATAGTATTGTGTATCTGTGGAATATGTCAATGTACTTAGGTAGCTGTTACTTAGGTAGTTTATGCTTATATGAATATATTTAACTTGTAATTATCATGATCTACTAAGTGAGGTAGGCAGCTGCCCCATATACCAACTTGAAGGGGCAGCTGCCCTGTATACCAACTTGAGTGGGCAGCTGCCCCATATACCAACCTGAGTGGGCAGCTGCCCCATATACCAACCTGAGTGGGCAGCTGCCCCATATACCAACCTGAGTGGGCAGCTGCCCCGTATACCAACCTGAGTGGGCAGCTGCCCTGTATACCAACTTGAGTGGGCAGCTGCCCCATAAGTATACCAACTTGAGTGAGATTTATTGGTATTGTTGTTGATATACATATAGTGTGGCACTAACTAAGGTGGGCAGCTGCCCCAGATTATGTACATAGGCTATGTATAGCCAATGTTGGTATCTTTGGCGATATAAATATTATATATACATGTAGTGTAGCACTAACTAAGGTAGGTAGCTGCCCTGATTATGTATATACTTATATGTTGGTATCTTTGGTAATATAAATATAGTGTGGCACTATCTAAGGTGGACAATAGTCAATAAGATCATCAATGGTTGGATACATGGCCAGCAACATAGGCAGCTGCCCTGAAATATCAGGTAGTATTGTGTCAATAAGATAAATGTACCATCTACTCATGAAATTAATGAACTAAAAAATGATGGGAGGAATTCAGGACCAAATTGGTGAAAAACGGCAGGCAGCTGCCCAGAGGGACCCCAGACACCTGTGACATGTGACATGTGACAAGTTGGGCAGGGCAGTGATTTTGATCAAGACAGGATTGATGGGCTGCTGCCTGGAAAAATTGAGCACAGGTGGGCAGCTGCCTCACTGAAATATTGGCTGGGCAGAATGCCCCAAAAAGTAACCTCTTAGGATAGTTTAGGTACATCAGTTTTCTATCCTAACTAGGTCATATATAGTGGTTGCCTGAAGTGTTAGAACCAACTCAATCAAGTGATGTGCGTAATGTGCACCAATTGACTTTGAGTTTGTTTCTCTTGCATTCAACTTCAGTTCTTCTTGTCCCTCTTCTTGTTCTCCTCACCTCTGGCCCTTCAACTTTTTTGGGTTTCAGAATCAGTATGACAGGAATCTTACCCAATGCTGGTATTGCTGGTCCTTTACAGGACAATTACAATTTCAATGTGCATATAAAACTCCCACCAGCTCTGGCACCAACAGGGTGAACCCTGCAAACAAGGAATGTGCACAACTGTGTAGCAGAAAAGTTCAACAAAGATAGTGTTAACACAACACTAGATTGTTGTGATAACACACCTTGTACAGCCACCCAGGATGTTGGGCTGCCTCTAAAATCACTCTACGGTATCCTCCAAGACAAATTCAAGGAGTTGGCATTCAGCAAACCCTACTGCATAGAAGTTGGACCTCTTCCGCTTTTCTTGAGGAAGAAAGTCATTTGCAAGTGTTTGAGCAATGCAGAAAAGCCCATTAAAGAGAAGGTTGGCAAAGAAAAAGCAGGCAAGTTTGAGGCTCAATGGTTATGGAGAAACCTACTGTTCATATCCTGGGACAGCAGCCAGATGTGGTCATAGCCGAGGTGGTTCTCCACTCCATTTTCAATAAACTATATCTTCCCATAAATTGGTTCACCAATGTCCGCCTCAAATACATCCAGCACCGCATGCATGAGCTCCATACAAAACTCATACACCTGGAATCTTTGGTTGAGGTCCCCAATCCCAACAAGGTCATGGTTTTCGATATGTCTAAAATGATAACCCTTTGGGGCTCGGAGGAACTCCACACTTGCTTATCTCCAGTAAAATGGAAACAAGCCACCAAGAATCTACTTGCAGCACTCCTACTCCTATCTGAGTCACTTTCTCCAGCCAAACTGCTCACCTGTCATACCTTTGCAGAGGAATTCCGGAAACACTGGAAATTTTTCACTCAATATGGTGACTATGAGGACAATTACCAACATTGGTATTTGTTCGAGTGCACGGCATGGCACAACATATTGAAAGATTTGTTGTTCGACAAGGGCTATTACATCCAACAGGTCAATGGTCTTTTGCAACCAAAGTCTGCAGCAGCAGCCCTTACAGTCTCTCCTTCTAGCCCACTCAAAAGAACCTCGGATTTGGATCTCCGTTCACACACAAAGGTGGCATGAACCTTGAGTGACTCCCCAGGCTCATCCCGACCAGACACCAAGCCGGGGCCCCGGAACTTCTTGCCACCATCATGCCTCACATGCTGTGGCCCGCATATCCTGCGTGACCACCCAGCCAGTACTACCACGTTTGCCAATGGGAAACCATGTTTCTCAATCACACATGAAGGTCTGCTATGGACAGTAAAACCTTTTTGGGGTCGGGAAGCCAGGCAGATCTGCATCAACTTCAATCTCCCAACTGGATGCAGGCGGATTCATGATGACAGATGGATTCACATTTGCAGTCTGTGTGGTAAGGACCACACAGCTCTGTCTTGTAGCTCAACTTGCAGTCAGGTCCTAGAGGGTGCCTTTTTGGATTTGATGCCAGGCAGCACCTGAGGTTCCTAGCTCAGGCATGACAATTTCTTCCTCCTCTGATATAGATCTCCCTCCTCATGTCTCTTTACTGTACACCAATTTTTCTCAATCTATTATTCATTCTTTAGCTCCACTGGATGCTACCCCATCTGATATCAAAATGTATGAACACATTACCCATCCATACAATGCCAACACTTATGAGGCACTGCTACAACAGTACAACCTGACTGGTCAATATTCTCTTCTTGTCAATAATCTCTGCTATGGCTTTCCCATTGGTCATCTCCCGGAGTTGCACCATATCCTCATAATCAACAACCATCCTTCAGTAGCCAAAAATCTCGACGTGGTTTACGACTATCTTACAACCAAAATAGATGCTGGTAGGATGTTGGGCCCTTTCACCCAATCCCATTCTATTGTTCACCGTTCATTGTCTCCACATCTGACCAGGGTCCAGGCATACCACCCAAGAAAAGAGTTTATTGGAATCTATCCTAAGGAACAGCAATGATGGGATCCGTTAACAGCCTCATCAAAAAGGAGGACTTCCCAACCCATTCTGACATGGCATTGCATGTGGCAAACTTGGTGAGTCTGTTTTTCCATCTAAATATATTTGGGGTGTTTCCTCTTCCTGTGCTCTTCTGGAGTTGCCTCCTCTGCCTGCATTATGCGGTGCCTCCTTGACCTGTGTTCCATCACAGTTGTCTCCTCCATCTGCACTCTCAGAGTTGCCTCCTCTAACTGTTCTCTTTGGAGTCAGTCTCCTCTACCTGTGCTCCTCAGAGTCACCTCCTCTCAGCTTTCTTTGGAATTTCATCCTACACCTGCACTTGCTGCCTCCTCCCAAACCAGTACTAACCTATAACACTAATTAGATTGCTTCGGCCCCAGAGAGAGCACAGGCTTGCACTTTCGACATCAAGGCCTTCCATTGTACTTGTCCAGTTTTTCCAGACCACAAACCATACCTGGTGGTGGCTGTGGAAGGGGCATTTTACATGGATCACAATCATCCTTTCAGTCTAGCTCCAGCTAGCAGCAACTCAGGCCAAATCGCAAATGCTACTGTGGACATTTGGGGGCATGTTCAACCTGTTTTACCACGCATAAAGTATGAGGACGACATGAGCATTTTCCACTTCCCAGATGATAACAGTGATTACGTGGATAGCGGATTTCTTTACTGTTATGACCACAAAAGCTGTGTGGAACCCAATCACATTCTCGGGGTACCCTGGCACGAAACCAAAAACTGGGGTCTGTTTTGACTTCTGGATGGTCTTCTTGGGATTCTTCTGGGATCTTCCTCTACATTGAGTCTTGCTACCGGAGGCCAAGCGTTTGAAATTCCTCTTCCACATATCCAGTCTCCTTGAGTGTATCTCTGCATACGAATCGCTAAAACTCCTCAATATCCAAATAATACATGGCTCATTGGTCCACATTCACCTTTAGCTGCTAGGATGATATATCAACCAAGGGAGATCTGCCATTTTGGCTGATACATCAAAATGAGTGATCTCCCATCCCCTGCCAAATTGTGTCTGGTATGTGCTGGGCCCGCCATACCTGGGGGTGGGCACACTGCCACCTGCTCTGCATGCAACATAGTGAGCTTTCAGTGATTGTTGATATTGATCAATTTGAGCAACCATATGCCGCTCATCAGTGCCATCCATTGGGTCACCACCAATACAGCATTCCCCACAACGAGCGCAACAACAGATTTTGTCCCTGTGCACATCTGCACCTTAAGCTGCTAGGTTGATGTATCAATCAAGGGAGATCCCCCATTCTGATGTATCCCAGAAAATGGGGGATGTCCCTTGATTGATACATGGATCTAGCAGCTAGGGCTGGGATTTTTGATTCCAGAGGACCTATTGTACTGACAGTAAAGGTCTACCTTATATACCAAACAACTATTACCATAAGTAGATAGAATATAAACCAAATAAGGAAGGAGCGAGGGGTAAGGAGTGACAATAACTGTGAATAAATGAGTAACAAGCATTTGTTGAGTGTTAAATGATTGGCAGAGTAACATCTGTTACATGATGGTCCAAGCTCTGGAATACCACTCTGAACCATAACTGTCCCAAGACTGAATGATTCTATTCCTTCTCAGCTTTCCAAGTAATCTTCTACCTTGAAGAATGCAACACCAATTGCATTGGTGACCAAGAGCATGGAAAGATGAAATGGATTGGATTAGATGGTTGAAGGTATTAGCACAACATCATCCATATATATCTTTGAATCTTCTTTCCTTGTCCATCCCATTGCTTCATCTCACTTGACAATGTTACTAACAACTTCCCTTCTCTGTCTGCAGGAATGCTCAAAATCTTGATTATTGCTGTTTTCAAAAAAGTTGGTGAAAGTGCTGGAGTGGTGCTTTTCATAAAATTTTCGAGTTTTTGAGGGTTGGGTTTCTATCACTTGCAGATCACTCAGTTTTGTAGCTACTACCTTGTAATTAATTTTTATGGAATCTATGGGTCTCTACGTAGCACCCTGTCTAATTTTCTAAGAGGTTTGAGTACTATTGCATGTTCATAGGTTGCCACCCTGGGGCACTGTTCAAGCAGATTTCTTGCCTTCTCAAGAGATTTAGAATAAATATTGTGCTAAGAGGATGTATTGAAGGTTCAGACATAGTAGCCATAACCCTACAATCCATGAATAACAAGGAAAGAGTAGCCCAGATGACAAGCATGCCACAAACCAACCTCAGTCTATCTGGAAGACCACAAAGTATGCACTATTCAATCTAATACCTCTAAACTACTCTAATATGCATTGACTCGAGCCATAGCCAGGAGAAATCTGCTCACAGATCCATTCATCCATCTTCCCAATTATCCTATGGTCTTTCTGGTGGCCACTGTGAGCGTCTAGAGCATAAAAATTAGAATACATAAAAAAGTCAACCTGAGTCATCGCTGCAATTGTTCAATGCCACGAGGAGAATTGAGTGCTAATTGACCACATGGATGTTCTTTCAGGAAATTTGAACAAGCGCTTAATAGCCTTAACTACCAACTCGGAGATTTTGCTAACCTTCATGATGTCACAACTGTAATTATCTCTTCAGTGTCTTGCAACCTCACAATCACACAGAATGTTGCAAACGGCACCTTTACCATCCAATGTTCATCTCTCAGTAGACTCGAATGGTAATCCTGTCCACGATCTATCTTTCACTTCAGAGTCAATTGGCATGTCTGTCAAGAACAAATGTGGATGGCCTCGGTTTGGCTATGGAGATACTATGGGCCTTGATGGGCAATATACAATCAGATGTAAACTTGGCTGGGGGATGCACAGCAGCACTTGGCTAGCATTTGATAGCCTGACATCCTCTTCCGTTGCCATAAAAGCACCAACTGGCTATATGACTGAAGCTGACAAAAATGACAAAACCTGGGAGCAAGATGCTTTATGGCAGCTCAATTATTGCGACTCTCCACATTCTCCTCACTGCTTCTATTCCCTCAACAAGTTTACCTTACCTGGGAAGCCAGCCAAGTATTTTTGTATGGTGACCCCCTTGATGGGTGAAGATGTTAGGGCTTTGTGTGGGCAGAAACCTGAGCCAATTGCACTCCCAATCATGAAACACATTCTGCTTCATACCCTCCGTGGTGTTGCATTCGCTCATTCTCGTGGCGTTGTACATACTGACATCAAAGCCAACAACATCTTCTTCAGTAACAATATGTCAACTGAGGACATTGAACACTAGATAGCAGTGAATCCTCCTCATTTTCATGACCCTGGGCTTGCAGATGATGGCCTTGTCCAGTCCACAGTATCTCAGCCTCTGCCGATAATCTCTCCTGAAGCGGCCTGTTCTACAGCCTACACTTCAATAGATCACGCTTTGCTACACAGTTCATTGGCCCAGATTGTAAGCTGATCATGGCATACTTATGAGGAATTCAACTAACTGTCTGTCTACCAGGCTTGTTGCTCAAGAAGCCGCAATTATACAACATGTCCGTGGCACTTCAGGCTGCCCCAATTTATATCTTCTTAGTTAGACCAAAGTGTAACAATCCACTATCTAAAATGAAGTAAATCCACAGGAAATCCAGGGCCCTGGATTCCATGGTGTGACAGGTGTCACACTATATGGAATCCATGGTCTGTGGAATCCATGGACTACAAAATATAGTAGTCTATGGAGTTCCATGGTCTGTGGAATCCACGGACTACAAAATGTAGTTGTCTATGGAATAGGGATGGACACCGTCACCGTAAATACGGATTATACGGACAGTATATACGGATACGATACTGTACCGTATGAGCTCCAAAACTCTCAAAATACGGACGGCATGCAGTGCGGTAAATGCCGTATATGTAGGGACTTACAGCCATCTATACGGGGCCTCCAAAAATGTTCAAGTTAGTGCACAAAAACTAAGATTTGACCTCCTTGACTATGGTGCATGCAATATATGCTGATGCAGGCGCTCTGGACTGTGAACATGAGGCTTTCTGACCATTGTTTATCTCATTGTAGCATGGTCACATGGGTCACTAATAGGTCACGTCGTTCACCAATGCCTGTATTTCATGCAAATATGGGTCTGAATGACCTGGCATTGGGTGTTACAATAAAGGCAGTATATCCCCATAGATTCCACACAGTTCCTATCTTGAAGTTGGTCCTGACTTGTAAAATTCTACAAATAGCCATATACAACCGTATAACCCCGTACCGTACCATATAAGGGCTAGAATTTTCCTTGTACGGTACGGATACGGTCTGCTTGTAACCGTATTCGACCGTAGATTATACGGCCGTAGCCGTAAATGGTACAGTGTCCATCCCTACTATGGAATCCATGGACTACGAAATTATAGTAGTCTATGGAATCCATGGTCTGTGGAATCCATGGACTACAAAATTATAGTATTCTATGGAATCCATGGTCTGTGGAATCCATAGACTACAAAATGTAGTAGTCTATGGAATCCATGGTCTGTGGAATCCATGGACTATGAAATTATAGTAGTCTATGGAATCCATGGTCTGTGGACTCCATGGACTACAAAATATAGTAGTCTCTGGAATCCGTGAACTACAAAATATTGTAGTGTATGGAATCCATGTAGTAGTTTATGAATAAGCTCTCTGTCCCTTTCTGAATATTATTGCTCTGTCCCACTGAGGAAACCATGCACATGAGAGAAACCGGATCTAGGGTTCCTTCACTGGTTCCATTGTATATATGTGCCTGCAGGTACTTATTCTAAAGTTTTCAGATGCATTGAGTATTTTAGGGTGTATTAAATGACTAATTTAAGTACCACCACTGTACTGGAATCACTAGTGATTTTCATCATCAGATTAAATGGTACTGTTTACTTTTACTCAAAAATATGTTCATCTTGAGTGAGCAGGAATCAGTAGTAATTTCTACCATCAGATTGAATGGTATCACTTACTCCTGCTCTCAAATACATTCATTTTGAGTGAGTGGAGGTGTTTCAACTCTCTGAAATAACAGGAAATTTTTCAGAGGCATTGGATATTTTAGGATGTAGTAAATGACCCATGTAAGTACCGCCACTGTAATGGAATCAGTAGTGATTTTCATTGTCAGATTGAATGGTACCATTTATTTTTGCTCCAAAATATGTGCATGTTGAGTGAACAGAGTCTTTTCAACTGTCTAACATGACTGGAAATATTTCATGAGTATTGAATATTCTTGGGTGTAGGAAATGACCTGTCTAAGTACCACTGCCATACTGGTATCAATAGTGATTTCTATCATCAGATTAAATGGTATCACCTAATCTTGCTCCTAAATACATTCATTCTGCGTGATTAGATGTTTTTCAAGTGTCTGAAATGACTGTAATTTTTGGGTGCATTGTTTGAATCTTTTAAGATGTAGTAAAAGACCCATGGAATCATTAGTGATTTTCATCATCAGATTGAATTGAACCCTTGCACTACAAACTATAGTAGCACATGGATTCCATGAAGTACTATAGTTCATAGTGCGTGGAATCCATGTGCTACTTTATCATGTAGTCCATGGATTCCATAGACTATATTATTTTGTAGTCCATGAATTCCACAGACCATGGATTCCATAGACTGCTATATTTTGTAGTCCATGGATTCCACAGACCATGGATTCCATAGACTACTATATTTTGTAGTCCATGGATTCCATAGACAAATACATTTTGTACTCTGTGGATTCCACAGACCATGGATTCCATAGACGACTACATTTTGTAGTCCATGGATTCCACAGACCATGGATTTCATAGACTACAATATTTTGTAGTCCTTGGATTCCATAGACAACTACATTTTGTAGTCCTTGGATTCCATAGACAACTACATTTTGTAGTCCATGGATTCATCAGAAAAAAACTGTTTTGGGCCCAGGAGGATCTAAGGTCACCCAGTCCTCTTAGGCAACCTGAGGAATCCTAGTTGGCCCAGGAAAAAGGGTAAAACTTTGGACACCTCAGGTATCCTAGTCATCCTAGGTGTCCTGGGAGATCCTGGGATGTCCTGGGGCATCCTGGGGCATCCTGAGGCATCCTAGGAGAAACCTGCACATGAAAGCATTAAGGGTGCTGGATTGACCATAAGCAATGTTAAACCGCGGGTACTTGCGTCCACTGCTTGGACTCACTCACTTTTCATGTTTCGGAAATGGTTCTCATTGAGGAATGCAGGATGTGCAAGAGAGGCTGTCTAGTTGAGATATGGTAATTATGTACTTCGTTAAAGGGTGAAGAGAACATACCTGCAACTACAGCATCATCAGAAGAAAAATCCATCATATATGCAGCACCAAAGCAATACCCTTTTAATCAGGACAAGTAAGATTTCCAACTGGTAGTAACAAGTCGAACAAACCAGCCATGCAATATTTTGCTTCCTGCCCTGAATGAGTTTTTCAGCGCGCTCTCTCTGTATAGTAGAGACGAGGAGAGCTGATAAAGGGACTGCATACCATATTTCTCTTTCACAGCGGCCCACCATTTTGGCATAAGCTCGTTAGCTTGTTTTTGCATAGTATTTATCCACTTCCCACGGTCAAAACCTGGTTCCTGATGCTTGTTTACAGCATCTCCCATGAATTAGTTGATGCCATGCACAGTGAATCCTACATATTGAAATAAGCAGTTCAAAATTCAATCTTTATCTGCAGGAGATGACTCAGACAACAGATACACACCGTTCTGAGCCAGAAAATCCTGCAAGAGCATATTATTTTGGTAAAAAGCACCATAGATGTCAGCTAGAAAAATGATGATTCTCTCAGGGCTACCAGTGCTCCCTTCAGCTTGAGTTCTTGGTTTTGAAAGATAAGTAGGGATGTCTGCAATAGTGATCTTGGTACCGACTGGCGTGCCATCATGCGTAAAAGTATTAAAGCAGCAGTCGCCTGGTGGGCCTGCAAGAGTTTGATTGGTTTTAGTGGGCATGGTGAGAGAATGAGATTGGGATTGAGGGACTTCTGATCTCAAGCTTTCAAATGCTCCTAGCTATGCAATAAGGATGCACTCTCCCACTATTTGCTGGTTGTTGGTTGGATGATAACATTAATTATAAATGCATTGCCTCCTAGTCGAGCTTTCTATTGGATATATCCAATAGCATGATAGAACTAGAGTCAAGGAAGGTGGCCTAGTTCACCACTTTTTCAATTTGCTTCTTCCCAGTTCAAAGGACGTTTCCAATCTTCATGCAGCCCTCTGTCCGAATAGCCTTTGCATTCCTTGGTCTTTACCAATGTACCATGATGGCCTCTGCATAAAAGAGATAAGAAAAAATCATATATAATTCATCTATTAGTAAGAAGCTAAGAAAGTGTGAATAAAAATATGAAGGAAAACAAAGGAAAAGAGCCAAATCTTCTTAGGATTAACATACTCGAGTACTTTTGGGTCAGCTGAAGCTGATTATTTCAGGCACACTGTCCGAGAAATTCTATTTCGGAAAGACATCCCGCGAAGGGGAAAGTTTAAACTTCAGAGGGTTATTTTTTAAGTCTTTTGAAGCATTTGTTTTCTGAAAAAGTACATTTCCTTTATCAACTGAAATAATTTACTTCCCACAATGCTTCAGTCAGACTGAAGCAAAATTATTGGCGGTGTGATCGGCCTTTTTTGCACAGTATACTGTACTCTTTCTCGATAATCTACACAGATGACTTCTTATCTGGACTGCTGCTTCAATTTTCTGTTGGCGCTTTAGATGGTAAATGTACCCTCTGCGATCTTTGCCATGGCGGAAGTCCGACGTCCGGCTTCATCTCCTTGTCGACTCGTTGCGTGATTTTCGAGGTGTGTACATATATATTAGCTCATGCGCGTCAAAGCGTAACGTATGACGGCATGTATTTGAAATCTTAGACGCTACTAATGTCAAAGCGTAAAATGTCGCGAGGGGACCGCGAGTTTTGTGATATGAGAGTTTCGAATTGACTTCTGTCCACTGGTAATCCCTACATTGTTCGAGTCAAACGGCTCCAGCCCCATAAGTCTCCTGCCCTCAATCGTCAAAATATCTCCAGATTTCCCTCGGTCTTCATGATCCTTCTCTAACCCCTCCAAATTGCTTTGAGGCATGTCGGGCAGGGAACACATTCGAGAAAAGCCTTCCTCTGCTCAACGAGGTTTCCAACGTTATACCCACACAGGTGACAGTGGAACAACTGGAATGTACAACCTGTGTCGTTACATCGCAGCCGGATTTTTGAACCTAGTAAGTATCAAATCGATGCAAAAATATTGTGGGTTCAAGTAGCAGCAGGAGTAGGTGCCAGTGGAGAAATCAGAGATTCAGAAGCGAGCTGGAGAAAGCATGACCAGAGTTGGATATAGCACCTCGCTATATCCAGCTCCCGTCATGTAATCTGAAGTTTTCTTCCATGAATCATTAGATTAGTCGCTTTCAATCGTTATTCCGAGTCAAAATAAAGCTCAACTTGCTGATAACTAGTATCAAGAAAGATAAAAGTAGAATCAGGAATCAGAACTCAAGGAGGTTAAGTACAGAGTAGAATAACCACCTACCTAACGATGTCGTTATACGTAAGTATAAGAGACACAACCGCGGGACTGGAAAGTATCGAGTCAGTCAATAATCTCCACTTAATGTTCCCGAGTCCCGTGAGGCAGGGTGAATCCTTGATTTTGTGAGTCGCTTCCCGTTAGTAGTGTTGCCGAGACCGTCGTTCTATTTCCACTGCAATCCTCCGGAAAATGTTTCAGTCAGTCGAAGAGATTGTCCCGACACATCGCTCGAGCGAGCTCGGGTCACAGAAGCATTTAAAGCAGGCTGCTCGTCGTATAGTATCTGTTGTAAAACCTTGGATTATACACTCCGTAGGAACATTCGGACAAAAGACATCGCGTAGAGAACCCACTGAGATTTTCAAAAGGTGTTTTTTTTCTGAATGAAGGATAGGAACATTCAAATGTGAGTTGAAATGTAGAAGAAACACATGCCTCGGAAGATTTTGGGCGGGGGGTTGCTTGTTCGGACAAAAAGGCCTCAGTTTTGGTGAAATTGCGAAGGCTTTGGGGCGTATAGCCTGGGTCCTTTGTACCTGTACAACGGATGCTCTACGTAATTACAATAGGCAGTATTTTGGGTTGTGGACGGGTTTTTTCTGTCAACCAGAATAAGTTCGAGAACAACTGAGCTGCATGAGGCTGCATGTCACCATATTAAATATAAATGTCGCGTTGTAGCACCATGCAACATCAAACTCCCTAATCAAACACACTCCCAGAATATATGCTTGGATCATAGGGTTTTTTGATTCAGAACAGTTCAGAATGCGATGATTTTGCACAGGGACAGGCACGCGTTTGTTTACCCGTGCTCGCATTGTATGTTTTATTGTGCGCGGGTAGAGTGCATTAGCAAAGCGCGGGAAGAGTTGTATTACTTGTATTAGAAGGCTTGAAATTTGTTTCCAAAAAGTCACTTCCCGTTAGTGTTGCTAACTTACCGCGACTTTACTTTACGAATGTATCCCAAACCCCGGATTATACATGTCATTTTTGGGGAAAAACACAAGCAATTTTGTAGTTCAGAGGCAATTCTCAGGATGGTTCGGAATTAGCTTGAATGAAGGACAATTCTAACTCACCAATTTCGCATCCTTCATCCTCAGAAATATAGGTAAAACATTAGGAGCGTACGTCCCAGAAATTTTTGACAGAAAAAGATTGCATGTTCGGACAACATGGCCTAAATGTCGGTAAAAATATGAAGGGTGTTGAGTGTATGCAATCCAGGGTCCTATGTACCCGCTCAAGTAACCGACGCGTCCCTGTTTTTTAGACTGAAACATCACATTCTGAATGAAAAACATAGAAATGGCGGTCTATGTTCGATGATTTGGCGCGCCACGCCACCTAGTGCCAACTGGCCCTATCAACCTCGTTCTTCCTTTACATAAGGTATGTACGTCTTGTTAGTGATTTTAATAATAAGTGTGTTAGTATATATACTGATGGTCTCATCCCTCCGCCGAGACCACAGAGAAACCTGATGGAGAGCCCCGTCACCGTAACCGCATTGCGGCGGGACGAAGAGTCGCACTTCCTTCAGCCCTCTTGAAGGTTAAAAATTGGGATCTGTTCTGGATGGTCCTGTACACCGTATTCCATTCATCGAGGTAGGCTTCGACCTTCTATCTGAGAAACACAGGAACCGTTCTCCCTGGATGGAAAGCTTGTGAAATTTGTACTTTTGGGGGAGCTTTTGCGTACTTGATATTTTGCTGCATTTGCAGCTTTTGACCTTGTGTCTCGGGCAAGGAGAGCTCATGTATGTTGAACCCTTCCCAGGCTCGCGATATGATCTTTCCTGCGCCGTGGCTCTGGCCTCTTTGTGTAAGAGTCATTTGTCACGGTTGTTTCCCTATTCTGTAGACTCCATAGCAGATATCCTTTCCGGTCCCCGTGCGATAATAAATACCACGTCCAGAATAGAATAAATGCCATGGACCCACGTATTCAGAACACAACTCAGCTTTTGTCAATGTATATTGTTCTTAGCATGGTTCATGGTTCATGGTCCATATTCGTAAATCATGACATATTTACATCCTATACCTCGGAAAATTTTGATGAGAGAAGATTGCATTTTCGGACAAAATGGCCCCAGTTTTGGTAAAACTTGCAAAGGGTGGGTGTATAGTTTGGGTCCTTTGTACCTGTACATGTAAATGACGCGCCCCTGTTCTTGACTTCTGAGTGAAAAACCCGTCCCCAACCATGGGAATGCCGGCTTGTGTTCGATGGGTATTATTTCAGTTGAGTGTCCTAGCTGCGCGCGGGAAGAGTTGTATTACTTGTATTAGTGGCTCGACGGCCCCGGACGCTTCTGGAAATGATTCAAAATTTTTTTCCAGATGCTTAACGCTTACACATTCATTACTGCCGGCTTGCTTAGAGCATCTCATGTTTCAAAGAGCTACCGCGGTACTACCGAATGACAGGGATTTGTTCGCCTTCAATCTTTGCATCGAAATGCTCCGTATCTATTCGGCTACGTACCCGTTTCAATTCTATCGCTTAACTTCACGCGTCACGCATGCTCTGTCAGTGGTCCAGTGGTGTCCAAGTTGCATTCAGAGCTCGAGTATATTGGATGAGATATTAGGTGAGCGGAGGGGGAAATTATAAAAGGGACTGGCCTGAAGCCCTTTCTCCTCACCAGTGCCGGCCACCAGTCACCAATACTTCACTTCCTACAAAGACGTTGATCGTTCTCTTCTCCTCCTATACAATAATGTTGTTCTCGCGCCTCTTCTCTGTTGCCTTATGTGGCTTTATGCTTGTCTCCGCCGCGACCATCCCCGTTGCTCGGTGAGTAATAGAGCAAGCTTCCATGTTGGCGCGTCCATGCTAATGGATCCACAGCGATTTCACTTCCGACGATGCACTCGTTGCTCGCGACCACGCTGACCTTGCTTCCCGAGGCTCAGGCAGCAGCAAAATCTATGTCTACAAGGACTACGAAACGGATTTGCAACAGCTCGATGAGGCCGAGAAGGCTAACGACTCGAAGAAAGCCCAGAAGCTCAACAAGACGATAAATAAGAATCTGCAGAAGCAGGAGGATTCAATCAACGCCTATACGGACAAAACAGACAAGGCATATCAGAAGGCGTATGTTTTCAATTCTTTTTCCCAAGTCATGTCATTCTCAATTTTGTTCCAGATTGACCAAGGCCAATGCTATCCAACAGAAAATGTGAGTGTAGAGTCGTTATTCCTCTTGTATTTTCTGCTGATGCCAGTCCGTTATAGTGACGCTGCCAACGCGCACTTTCAGCAATGGATGGAGAACCTCCACAACTGATATATGCATGCTCATACTACTCTACAGCATTGTTTGTATATTTACTAAAAGGAATTGAAAGTTGTGAAGGATACTTGCTTTTTCAATGCGTCGTGCTGACGGGGAGCTTAGTTCCTGGAGTCGAATTGAAGTTTGGTAAGTCCAAAACATGTGAACTCAGTAAGTTAACTGCTGCAATAACTGCGCGACGCCTCCGAAAATTTGGTGCAATTGGGGTGAAGGCCAGTGCAGTGCTGCAGCGACGCTTGTTGACTGTCCGGTCCTATTGAGTGGGAGCAAAGTAACGTATTCCTCTAACTTATTTAACTTACTTCAATTCAGTCAGGTTGGTTTATTTGTTCCCACACTTACAAACTTTACTTAGTGAACATCAATTTACTTGGCGAATCCGTTACGGCATATTTACCATTAAATCAAACATTCTGTACGCCGTTCCGCTGTTCGCTGTTAATAGCCTTAAGCTATGTATGACTTATACCGTTATGCGTTGACATGTACTCCTCATCAATGGATGTTACATTACCACTAGCCACATTATTATGTCGACGGATTGTTTGGAACATCGTAAAAAGGTCCGTATTGATTGACCGGCTTGACCGGCTTGCCAGGTTGTCCACAAGTTGCCCACAGGTACGTTACTGTACGTACTACAAAATGTATAGTGTTTACCTAGTTTTTTATGTATATAGTCTTTTACTGTACATAATGTACATGGTAACCGGGTTGCGAAGAAAAGTGAGATAACTTGCGGCTTGTCAATTGACCTGCTTGTTTGGGTTGAACAAGCCGAAACAAGCCGAAACAGCCGGTCGATCAATACTTGGTTAGTTACGATGAATGGTGGTATGCCCATCACAAGCAGTTACCAAACTTTTACCATTTTACTTGCAGCATTTATTGTATTTCCGGAAACCATTCCTTGAGTATTGAATGAAGTATAAGAGTGTTCCCATCCAAGCTTGTACAAGTCACATTTAAAATTAGCTCTAGAGCTTACCACTGTGCCCATGTACAGTTACAACCATCTAAAACACAGTAGGACCGTGACTGTAACAGGTTTCCACATCATCATTAAGGGAGATGGAACAGGACCCATCATTGACCATACCATAGATGGTGGGACGGTTACACTTCATTAAGAGTTATTTGTACAGAGTACATTCAGTGAGCACCGATATGACAGAAACACACCATTAAATCCAGATTGAACATCATAGCTGGGAAGAAGAACATCAGAGCTATTGAGTGATTTAATGCAATGGTTTGGATACATGCGATAATTATATAAGGAAGACAAGAGGAGGAACAGTGATAGTATACTTAGTGCTGGTTGCTGCAATGAGGCCAATGAGGCGGATGGATGTAAACAAGCATGCACCATGCCAATCTCAGTTCAACTAACTATGCATCAGCAAGTTAGGAAATCTATGAGTGTATGGGTCCATACATCTCATACCACTCCATACCACTCCATACCATGTATGGCAAAAGGGAGGGTAAATAGACTCTATACTCAGCATACAACATCAACCATACATCTCCATACACCTATACACAGAATGACCCCACACTACCCATACATGATCCCCACTAAAATTAGCTCCATATGTACTGGTCATGCAATTGTCATTGTTGTTTGATGCTGTCATCATTGAGCACCATAGCCATAACATGATATGATGAACAAGATGAAGTTCAATGTAAAAACAACAGCTTGGGAAGTAAGATACAATATATGACTTGTGCACATGATCCACATGTAACTTTATTGAAAACCACTTAAATCATTGCAACACCCAGACCAGAGAGTTAATGTCAGGCAAAAGCAGGTCAGAAAAGTGTTGAAAAACATGGCAAGGTATTCCATTCCTAATCCAACACTACGATAGCATTATCCTAAGCAGCACTTGGAGCATCTCCATCCTCAGGGGCAGGATACATTGCAGCCTTGCGGGTGTTGACATATGGCAATGTATTGGAGTAGATAGTTTACCAGTTTGTGTCTGAGAGCCCCTTGACAATCCCCCAGTATGAAGCTGTATGGTCTGCCCATGGATTTTCACCAAAACTGTCAGTCTGACACCTGTGCTCTTGGGAGCAGGACCCTTGCCTTCTTTCTGTCATGTCTCATTGATGATCCATTGCACTTCATCAATACTATTGTAGCCAGGTTCATAGCCTTGAAGAGCTCGGAGATACTATTGGAAAAAAAATCAGATAGTGATGATAAAAACAAATGACAATGTAGTGCAGCAGCACACAAGGCAAATGCACTGGCTGGAAACCTGGCTTCTTGATGGATATTTTGGTGGTTTCACAATGATAAGCAGATGTTTCAAGGATCCTGGGTCCCCTCATCACTCCAGAACTATCTGCTCACTGGAAAAAAAACCATCAGTGATGGAATACCTTGAAACAGTTGCACATACTGTATATCCAGGTTTAGCAAAGATCCAAAAATCATCCTCAAGCTCCAAGTGGATACATGATGATTGATAATCAAGATCATCCCCCTCAGTGACCATCAACTTTTGAGCAACAATTTCAAGGTGTGCTTGCCTATTTCACTCCAGTAAGTTCGAATCAGCATATGGACCTAATTGCATAAGTTAATATTTGGAAAGAACAAACTGAGATGATAAAGTGGTAGCTCACAACAGGGATAAGAGCAGGATGGTCCTTCAATTCTTTGTACTTAGAAAGATCTTAACCCAGGTAATTTTGATGGTGAACTTGAGGTCAGTGTTAGTGCACATGCCAAATTGGAGTTCCTGTGCATCAACAAAATCAAAACAAGAGGAATACATTCATCATCCTATCTAAGTATGCTGATCTTTGAAGGAGCTGAGAGGAAGCTGAGCCTTTGCTGGGATTTGGCATTCACTTCAGTCACCTACTAAAAGATACCTACTTAGGCTTAACTTCTGCCTTCCAAGTTGGACCTAAGTAGGGGTAAATGCCTGGCATATTCCGCCAAGGTAATACCATGATATTATCATGGTGGTATTACCATGGTACTACCATGATGGTATTACCATGGTGGTATTGCCATGGTGGTACACCTGCTAGTCCCCACTAAGCAGTCTGATAAGACTCCTGGCAGGATATTATAGGCATCTTAAGTGAGTTATTAAGGGGATTCTGCCAGGTACAAATAAATACATATAAATTATAAACTATTCTTGCCAAATTTCGGACTAAGGGGTTATTGGACCTTGACAGGCATCTTAGACTTAAGCACTTATGGATGCCTATCTATACTGGTCAGGTTTTCAAAGTAAAAGCTCAAGTAGCTTGTATTATTAGAGTATAGTAGTAGATAATAGAACAAATTTCAACTTAAATGTAACAAATACAAATATATGAGGTAGCAGGGGCAGAGGTCGGAAGCGGGGAGGCCGGAAGCGGAGAGAGTACAACAAGGAGGGTACAATTTTGACAGTTAAGTCCAAGACATGACAAAAGAAAGAAAACAGCACCCAAGGATGAATGTGCAACCAGATACAGGGCAGAGCAAGAAAGACAAGTTCTACTAGACCTTGGCGCCATTGTCATCTCCTATGCCTGCAGGATGGATGGTAGCCCTCTTCTTCTTTGGAGGAAACCCTCCTGGACAAAACATAGTTGTCTTCTTTGAAGTAGGACCCCTGTTAGGCCCACCCTTCTCTGCTGTACCACTCGACTCCACACTCTTCCTGCCTTCACGTGCAGATTTCTTGAAGATACAATGGGTCTTCTTTGGGCGGGGTTCATCTTCATCCTCCTCATCTTCATCACCCCTCATCCCTTGACAATCTTTATGCCCTTTATCAGGAGACTTCTTGGCAGAACAACAGGTCTTCTTCTTTTGCTGAATGTCGTCTACCTCCTCATCTTCATCTTCCTTGTGACAACAACGCTTTGCTGATCCCTTGGACTTTGACTTTTGGCGAGGTAGATTCTTCTTCAGCCAATAGTCCCCATCATCATTGCCATCCTCCTCCTCCTCTTCCTCCTCAGGCTCGCAACAATGGTGTTTGTGCTTGCCACCTGCATCACTGCGTCTAGCCCTAACCACAGGATCACACTCGGCCAGCTCTTGCTTCAGGGATCACTTCTCTGCTGCGGTCATAACCCTCCAGAATGCCTCCCCTGACTTCCATGCTTCATACAGGGTCTCCATGTCCAAGGCCTTCTTGAGCTTCGCCGGACTACAGAAAGCAATGTCTTCCAGCCAACCTTCAATGACAATGCCTTGAGCCATGCAAATAACTCATGGAGCATTCTCGGTGCATTTCGTATCTAAAAAGTGAGAATTTAGTACAAGGATAAAGGGTCTGGACACTCACTTCCATGTCTCTAGAGCCTTGAACAACATTTTTGAACTGTTCTTTGGTGAGATCTCCATTGTTAAACATGTGGAATGTGAAAGATGACTGAGGGCAATCAATGGAACACCGGAATTACGGTTGATTGAATGGTGTGAATGACATATTGGATGTGAAGGACACCATGCATGTGAAGGACACCATGCTCATGTTCTCTTGTTCCTAGTTGGTGCCTTGTCCTTTGCAAGACTGGTTGTTAGAGTCAAGATACACAACATGTATGTAAATGTCAAAGCGGTCAAAGCCAAAGTGGTCAAAGCGGCCTCAATTCAGTACTCCAATTGTGATTGATCCAAAGCTGTGATACTTACTCATACTTGAGAGCACTACAAAGTTCACCAAAGTCTCTGATGCATATTCTAGTCAACCTGGTTTGTGTAGTAGAGCTTAGTAAAATCATTGTTAACACTGCAGAGGAGTTGAACAGTATTACACTTTGTTCAGACGTCAGCAGAAACCCCATATTCTCTCATTAGGTGCAGCTTCATTGTAACCTCAGCCAGCTATGATGTGCACCATCATATTCAATGCGACGAAAAGGATAGCTACTGTGTAAGTAACCAAGAAACTCTACCTAAGTATATAATGTAGGAATACACCTTATAACACCAGCAAGGTGACAAGGATATTGACAAATGAATAAAATGTTTGACCTTGTATGGATCTTGGGACAAAGATCCTAAGGCAAACAGGTAAAGTACATGTCTATCTACAACCTGTATTTATACTCCTAGAAAGCATATGTCATAGTCATCAAATATAGTAAGTGGATACTATGTGAAGTAATGATATCACCTATGATGCAATAGTGATATAAGGTGCAAATATAGCATAGATATGATGTGAATATGATGAAACCATGATATCATCATGACATAGCTGTATCCAGCTTGTACATCAAAATCTGATATTCCAACATATAAGCCAATCTTCCCCAAATACTCCCAGAATTGAGAAATGAGTTGTTTTTCCCTCATGAGCTCATTTTGTTCATCCTTGGTTCATCCAATATTTGACCAATCATGGACTCCATGCATTCCGGAATGCAAGTGGAATACGGGTGTAATAAACTGGACAAGTTTGTTCAGCCTCTACTAAGTGCCAGAAGCTTTAACTTGGACCCTTGGTTTAACCTAGCACCAACCACTGCATTGTTTGAGGTTGACTCTCCAGCAAATGAATTATCAAAATGATACCACCTATTATTCATATGACTTTGCAAATACGCTTGAAAAAGACCCTCAAGACTCACCAATATTTAGCACTAGTTCATTGCTTAGAACAATGGACTCAATTCCACTACTTACTCAGAATGAAATATAATTTTATTAGCATTACTTATTGTGTTCAGTACATATAATCTCTGGATAGTACAGACTAAAGCATTCACTGAAGCACACACAGGGCATCCGGATGATATGCTGTCATCTCATTACATGAGACTGTTGTTTCAAACTTGAACTTGTTTCAAATGACAAGCTCGAAAGAAACGCCTGTTGAGTGCCTACGGACTGCGTCTCCAAACATGATTCTTTTGGCATCTCACAGTTGAAATTTGCTCTTAACGTTCACCAGTGCTTCCCAGTTGTCTCTCAACTTGCTTCCAATGCTCTCAACAACTCTTCCACACCCAGTAATGGCAACACTTCTGACCCTGCATACTCCTCGCTGGACCGACTCTCTTCAACTCTCAATCCATATGCTTGGGTCTTCACTGCCCTTGGGTTTGACACCCAGCACATCATCTCCATCTTGTTTCAAGTCTGCTACATTGGAGGAGTCTCGCTGTCCTATGACAAATGGCACTACTACTGCTACTGCTACAGTTAGAGGGCCTGCAGACATCCCGCCCAAAACCCTCCCAATAACCTAGTCCATGGATGGAACACTGAACACCTGTTACAACTGCATAGACAGACATGCGTTTGCGGATCCAAACAAGGTAGCAATTATATACATGAAGCTGGTGAGCCTGGTGAACATCAGTGAGTCCCAATAAAATTCCACATTATTCTCTACTTTTCTAGAGCGTACATTCAATGCTAACCCTTATTTGTTATGCAGATACATAACCTATGGTCAACTCCTCAACAAAACATGCCATGTCATGAGAGGTATGGGTGTAGAAAAGGTATGTGATGGTCGACCTCCCTTGCTGCTTTGCTAACATTTGGCAGACAACACTGTAACAATCTACCTCATCTGTCTCAGCTTTAACGACCATAAATGATTTTTGTTTGATAGCCTACCATCCCGTTTGCAAGGTGACGTTCAACGTTGATGAGCAGCAGCTTGCATTATACAACCTTTATCACCTCGTATGCTGGTTGCACCTCCACCATTAATCTACATTATTTAAATCGCTCTCCTCTGGATTAACACAATTGGAAGCTGTATGAGCTCAAAAGCGTTAGGCTCTCAAACTCTTGGACCTTATCATCAGTATGTTTTTCACTGTGTACGAGTTGCAGACTTTAACATATTGTGAGCAGGGTCAAGATTCATATGTATTCACATGCTGCTTGATTGAAATTGCGCTCGCATCTAATGCACCTACAAACCTCAAAACACAAGCACTCCATCTTCTTCCCGCAAACCTCAAAACTCCTTTATTGAAGCTTATCATCACTCCATACATGCCCATACCGGAAACTAATGGCAAAGAATGGGATCGGTTAGAAGCTGCTTCAGCATTAGATGCTCTTGTTGAATGGAGAGTACAATGGTCAGGAAAGTGCAAGGAGACTGATGACTGGCTTAGAGCTAAACACTGCGGCAGTAGGAGTTTTTGAGGTACGTATACATGATTGTTTCTTGCAAGTATTGACCTGAACATGGCGTAGAACTTTGTTAGGAAGGAAGAAATCAAATACACTATAATATCTCCAATGGTCATTCCTGAAGGAGCTGGTTCATTTCTTTTCTCCTATTGTTCAATCTTTAGATTAATATCATTCTTCTAGACCCATCACAGCTTCCGCCAATACCTCTCCTTCAAGCACTCTCAATGTCACCAGAAACTTCAGGTCCCCTTGACCACGTCCTAGTGTCCTTGGCCCACTTTGCCAGCCTTCTCTTCTCTCATCTGCTATGCTCACCTCCTCGTTGCAAAACCCTCGCACAATCTATAAAACCCCAACCTCCAACCCAAATACCATCCTCTGCAGCCGGCAGTAGCAGCTTTTTTGTTCCCACCACTGTGGTGCAGTTGTTTTGGCTATCTGTGCCATTGGTTCACGTGGCTCTGATGATCCTTGCCTCCTATGTTATGATACAAAGCTAATGTCTGGGTGGCAGTAGTTCCAACACATCAGCAAAAAGGGGTTAAACCTATGATGACCTAGGGAACCTAGGCTACCCTGGTCACCTTGGGTCTTCCAGGCTACCCCAGGCTACCTTAGGCTACCTCAGGTTACCTCAGGTTCCTCAGGTTAGCTCAGGTTTACTCAGGTTCACTCAGGTTTACTCAGATTGCCTCAAATTCCCAAGGTATATCCCTAAATCCTAGGCAACCGAGGTGACCTCAAAGAAACTGAGGCAGTCTAGGCAACCTAGGTGGCCTAGGAGACCTAGGTATCCTTAGGCTCCCTTAAGTCTCTTTAGGTCATTGTGGGTCAACCTAAAGTCAGCCCTGGGCCCAGACCATTTTTCCTGATGCAAATTCATCTGCTTCAGCCCAATCTCATTTAAACCACTTCTGTCCAAGAGCTACAGCTATATTGTGGGATTCAGCATGGGCTCATTGGACTGGGTATACAATTAGCAATAGACAGAGGAGCTCATTGCTTGAAACCTGGTAATGAGCGGACAGCAGAGAACGAGTTATACATACGTGCTTTCTGGATCCTTTGAGCACTCAATATAAATCAGGGCTTGGCTCTTGGAAGACCTCTGGCCACAGTTTCAGAAGAGTGAGTCCTGCTGCTTGTTTTTTTTTTGTTCATTTCCCTACACAATTCCTGGGTTTGATCTGGATATGCCAGTGGAATGCGACAACAAATATTGGGTGATGAGGGAGGAGCCCAGCAACTCCTGAATCTAAATTGTCGGATCCGTCACCCAATTGCATCACCACCAAAGAGTATGCCGTGTTCTGCAAGAGCTCAATCAACAGCTGGGAGTACTACTTTGCTGTGAAGCTCTTCTCCATCAATGGTCAGCTTGAGTTTAAGTCCTTGTTATGGTGCATATCACTTTTGCATTGCTGCTGACTTGCTTTGCTTATCTTGTTTTAGTGCACCCTTGATCGCTTTAAGTAGAAGGAGTGTAATAACATAAAATTGTACATGTGACGAGGCCTTCGACAGGACAGGACTGCAGCAAGCATGCCAGATTCCTGCACTTCTGCATGGCTTCTGCTCTACCAAATTGAATGATGAGCAAGACAGTGGGTAAGTTCAATATTTTTTTAATCTATCTCATCTATTATTGACATCCGCGCTATAGACTACATTACAAGCCATTCCCTAAATCCAACAATCAATCTACGAGTCCCTTGCTGCTGCTTGCAGCTCTCCCTTCCTTGAGGTCCACTCACTTGTATATAAACTCCAACAACTGTGAGAAGCTTGATCTTGCAGTAATAGCAAGAGGTTCTCCAGGAGGTGAGGGTGTGTAGGCAGCAGAAGGTGGTCTTGAATGGAATGTATAAGTAGTTCTGTAATGTAGTTCTATTGAATCTGAATGTGTGATAGAGGTCACATTATTGAATTAGTACAGACCTTTGCATCGTTCATATGAACAAGTGGCTAATGTGCACTGCGAGCATTTATTGCATTGATTAGGCACTGGAGTATCTGTTAGGCATAGGGTTCCAATCCTTGTGGTAACATTTTACTCCGGCTCTGCGTCGGTCCAGTGAGTGCTTCCAGTGTCTCCGTTGTGCACATCTTTGTCAGCGCATACCTCCACCTCAGTGACTCATCATCCTGACAGTACAGGCACTGGCACTACTGGTGTAACAAATAAATCCCTTGGTCATAGAGGTGCTATGGATGTATCCCATAGTGCCATTTCAGTGGCATTGGCTCTTCTGTGGTCATATCCCTACTGAAGCATTTGCAAAGTAGGGATATAGCCCAGTGTCAAGCCTTCAGGATAACAGTTACAGGTGCTTTTGAAGGAGCCACAGTCAGAGGCGCATCGGGCTCAGCAGAGGGGTCAAGTGTGCTGGCTTCCTGATGTTCCACACATCTCAAAGAGTCATTGCCATCTATGCAGGACAGCATCCGAACCTCCAGCTCCTCTTCACCCTCAAGACAGTACTGGCAAGCTGGACAGCAGTTCAGCATACACCAGGTAGATCCTTCCCAATCAAGCATCTTCTGAATGCATGTACAAACACTGTTCAGGATTGCAATGTAAAGGTCAAACGCTGTGGACATTTGAGTAGACATATACGGCTTGAAAGCAGCACCTTCCGCATCACACAAGGACTTGACAAAAGGCTGAATCCCAAGTTTGGGGCAGCAAACAAACAGCCAATGGTAGAGCGCAACAGTGCGGATGGAGATCCCAGCCAGATGTTTTGAGGGTGTGGTAGGAATAACCCCAGCTCTGATAATGCTAGCAGAATCGTATACAAATCCACTAAGTAACTTGATTTCTTTGGTAGACTAGCCTGCATCTGAGTTTAGTAGCGCAAGCAATAAAAACAGAAGAGGACTTACCAAACACATCAATAATGGCTAGGTCCATAATCATAACAGCCTCTTGTGCACCCTGTGCCCCTTTTCTCTCCAAATAATCCCAATCCATGTAAGCCGTGATCATTTCATCCATCTGGACCTTGAAACTACACCAGGTTTTATCCGTTCAATCCCTGCAAGTCCGGAAGTTCTTATATTCTCTCCTCATCTCCGTACGCATCTTCTCCTGCATCTTTACCAGCGCTATCGGAGTCACTCCTATTGCTGCCAAGTTGATCTTCAGGCATTGCGTGCTCGTTGAAAGGCATGTTGAAGTCAGGGGCAGAGAAACGACCATCTTCCTGCTGCTGAATATCAGGCTCCTGTAAAATATGTCTTGCAGCTTCTGCAGCATCGCTCTTTTTCCGAAGATGCATGACTTGAGAATGGCCAAGATTTTTAGTCGCTTGCCTGGCAGACAACAGGTGTTGGCTGGAAGCAGACCCTTGGAGGCCATGCACAGGCCCACGTATAGAGAAATTCTTCTTTGCATTTGCCCTAGCTCGAGGTATCTAGGTAGCCATAAAAAGATTAGATGGCGGTTGGCCAAGAGATGAACTTCAATTGCATGAGTCACATGCAGCATGAGCGATCTGTCACCATCAACAACATGAATGATGTGAAAGCGCAAATTACGCGCTCAACCCCAACATGTCACTCCAATGCAAATTCAAGGCAGATCCTGGTGAATTTAATTGTAAGTTCTACTCCTTATATTTCTATGGAGATCAAGCTGGATGCAACCCCGGAACTGGGGAGGCTGAAGGCGTACTCCTTATATTTCTATGGAGATCAAGCTGGATGCAACCCCGGAACTGGGGAGGCTGAAGGCGTGCTTTGGGCGCGTTCTAGACGCCACACAGTACTTGACTAACAAATATTTGTAGATGGTGCGCACCCTTCGGAACCACAAAATATTCAGCCCATACCACGTCAAGCAAGGCAAGCGCTTACAGATATCCAACACCGACAAGGTGGTGCCTCTAAAAACCTACATCCTCCCTTCTCGAGTCACTGCGCCTCTAGCAATCCGCCCCCTGTTCATGCTGGTTTCTCCACTGCCTCTCCCCGCTCTGCCTTCGCAGCACGCTTGTATGCTTGCTCTAGAGGTTGCATACCCCTCTCGGCAGTGGCAAAATTTGAGGGCAAAGGCTAAGTGCTGTTCACAGGCAGTCCTTGCAAATAACAGCAGGGACTAGCACTAAAGCCCATGCCCATAAACACATTGAAGCTGCAAACGCTTCAGCGATAGTGGCCAGCCAGGCTGCTGTTGCTATCCTGTTGGGCTCCTGGTCAGGCATTAGGGCACCTTACAAAGGTGTACTCCATCACAGAGGTTCTTGGCATGTCCAGGCTAACACTAATCAAGGCAGATGGGTGAGTCATGTATTGCAAAATCTTCCATACGGCTGCTCATGAATGGTTACAGGACTAGTGAGATCATTAGGATGGATGAAGACCATTGCATTATGGTGCACTATACTTCTCTGGAAGGCAACAAGTGGGCACAAGCTATCCAGAATTTGGACAGTGCTTTGCAATGCAGATAAGGACTCTAGGGACTTTAGGGGCCAAGCGACTCCTCAGCAGCTGAAACTCTGGTTAGATTACCACACCAGCTTATGGGAGCTCAGCATTGATCTGCTCAAGTATCATATAAATTGATTTCTACTTCCTTTGTTATCACTGATTTTGCTATCATACGTGCATGTAAGTTACCAAGAAATAAACTTTGTACATATATGACATCTTACCTTGCATGAAAATGCTCAATTAAATATATACGTTGAGTGGTATGAGCCCACAAGGCCCAGGTACAAAATGTATATGCACTCATAACATAAGCTTTTTGCACTTCAGGCTACCACAATTTATATCATGTTAGATAGGCCAAAGTGTAACAATCCAGTATCTAATATGAAGTAAATCCACAGGATATCCAGGGCCATGGATTCCAGGG
>ML769727.1:18206-69224 GCA_009733575.1 Gymnopus androsaceus JB14 | reverse complement strand
GAACATATATATATTGACTCGAGATGGTCACGGTTCAGTAACAATACAGTATACATTTGACAGATGGGCAGCGAGGAGCAACAGACAAGAGAGTAATGAGTAGCGTTCAAGAAAATGACTAGTATATATCAGGTATCCGACTCCGCGTTGAACAATATCAGCACAACACCGGTGCATGCATGCTATGAACTCGACCCAACAGCCCACCACACCGGAACACCGTGACAAGGATGATAATAGAGGAAGCAGGTGGTCGGAGATACTACTGAAACCACCTAGAAGACCAGCACAGATGAGCGAGATGCAAACGTATAAACGGATGAGCACTCACGATATCATACAATGAAAAAAATGCAACTTAGTAGAGGCGCATTCAAGAATGGAAAGAGCATACATTACCCCGGATTCGGCCGATAGTAATTCTACCAATCATACTACACACACACACACACATACAAAAAAAAGTCGAAATTGGATGCAACGGAGGGTGAAACAGATGGCACTGCTGGACATGACGGGTAGAATGAGAAGAAATTTTCATAGCAAGCCAGCCTATGCATGGAGATGAAGTTAGTAGGCTTTCGAAGCATGAAATCAACCAGCATACAGTAAATAATCCATACCAACCAACGAAGTCAAATGAGCACCTTGAACACATCGCAGACTCGCAGCGGAGCATGTCACGGTATTGGAAGACAACTGTAAAAAAAAGAAACTTTAGTGCTGAACAGAATATGGTTTCCAGAGCGTACTAGAGCAGTTTCGGCCACGTTGCCCAATGTCGAGCTTCACATTCAGTAGAAAAGATCCGCCAAATTCATGTCCGGAAGCAGGCGTATAAGATAGACCGGTATAAGAATGAGAGACAACACCTCTCACATGTGAGAGGACTTGGAGGAAATGGTCACTGGTGGTTGAGGAAAGAAAGACGATCAACAAACAATATCAGGATAACAACGTGATGTGTGATGTGATGTCATCAATTTAGGGTAGGCTCCGGCTTCTGGCCGGAATGACATAACAGCTGCCACCAATGCTCGCCGCAGACTCCCAATAGCTTACTGTGACCCAACTTGGCAAGTTAGAGTGCACGATACAGTGCTCCTCAACTAAACTCCATGTTTAAGCCAGATGTGATATTTCTTGTTTTCTAAGGGGCAAAATTATGCAAAATTATGCAAATTTCACCAACTGAGCTCATAGTGTTAATTGGGATCTCACAGCATGTAAGAGGATGACTTGAGAATGAGCTCTTTACTTATTGAGCTTTGATAAACAGGAAACTGATTTCCTTGTGCAGCTTGGCAAATGTAAAAACTTTGGATAAGAAATGTCAAAGAAATGTTAATAATGCATTAAATTGCATAATTTCTGCCGTTTTGCCTTGATTTGTCCAGAATCCAACTGGGTTCCAGTTCCAGTGATGTCGGGGTACCTCTCGACCGTGACACATTCCCATACATCAATAAGAAGTGGACAAGGCTTCTCACAGAGTTGGCTAGGCTCTGGCAACATACTGGAGGCCTGGATATCATCTTCTCTTTCACCTCATCAATCATCTGAACATAAGTACCGAGATGTTAAATGTTGACGGGCATTGTGGCATTGTGTGTGTGTGTTATTTGGTTATTTCCTTATTTGGTCTATGTTCATGTTTGGTTATTTATTTATCGACGGAACCTTTTTTCGTAGTATATAAGGCTTCGGTTTGTTCGATCCGTTGCTTTCCTCAGTTCCATCATCTTGACTGAGGGTAAGCTCTTATATTCAGTGTTTCTACATATTTATTAACAATACCTATAGCCCTTGTTGTAAGTACTCACGAAGTCTATAGGTAATATAATGAGTTCCATCATCTTGACTGAGGCCCTCGTTGTACTCACGAAGTCTATAGGAATTTCACACGAGAGATGAAAGAAGAGGAAACATAGTGTACATAGTGACATAGTAATGAATTGAGAGGGATACATCAATGAGTGAAGCATACTACTCTACTACATGCCTTGGAGCAAGCCTCAGAAGCAACATAGTCAAATCCTCAGGTCCTCATCCCTGCCAATCTTATTTTATTCTTTGCATTTGCCAGAATCAGAAATAAGCTCAAGGACATTCCCAACAGACAATGGTCCACATATTTGAATTTTGGATATACTCCATGAAGGACCTGCAAACACTCCTCTGAGTGACTGCGACCAGCTCCTGCTTCCAGCCCTCCTATGCTCATCCAAGTCATTATCCTGTTTACCCGAGCCAAAATACGCTTAAAAATACGCCGCAATTCTCATACTAATTATCTCCTATATAACAACGTAAACGAATTCATTTCTGGTATAATTTGCTTTATGGATTAACAGTTACTGCAGCATAATTTGAACACAAAACCAAGAGGAAGAACCAAGGAGAAAGTCCATAGATCGCGTAGAGAAGACGAGAATAAAGAAATTTTACTAAATGTTTAGCGCCCACCTGAGAGTCCGTGACAACACAAAATACCAGTCTGTTGGAGATCAGGTTGATTTACATGCTATGCACAAGAAAAGAAAAGAAACGGTCATCCTTGAGATCCCCAAATTGATAAGACACACTCACAGTAAAGCCAAGGTAACATCTCCATGTATCCTTGCAGTAATCTCCACTGCCACATCAATATCAATCTCCAGCTTCAACGCGATAATATGCTCGTCTTGGTTGTCCAAATCCATAGCTCCCAACTCATCATAAGTAGGCAACCCAGTTGGGTTCTCCTTCTGCATCAGCGTCCCATCCGGATTCTTCAATGGGTTTCCGAAATGATCTAGAGGCTTGACCATTATACCGGGATTATCACCGTGTGGCCAGCTGTCGACTCCTGGTAATTCCGAGCCCCAGTTTCCGAGAGAGAGACCAGATACTTGGGAATAGTCTGTTCGGTCGGTCCATCTGCTGGAGTTCGAACCGGCATCGGAAGGAGCATAAGCAGGACTAAAGTCCCTTACACCCTTGGGTCGCTGAAGAACACGACCTGAGGTTCCGACACCTTCACCATCTTCATCTACATGGGGCCAGTCGTTGATACCATGAGGGCGTTCCATTGGACCGGGGTTATCACCGTGAGGCCATTGGTCGACACCAAAGCCTCTTTTCTTGCCACGACGGCGACGTTTCTTCTTAGAGTCACCGCCTTTGTCGTTCTCCTTACCTATCTCGGGACCTTTCTCTGCACCATCACCTTCATCTTCGTCCTCCTCGTTGACGTCGGGTAGCTCCGAGTCGGGGTCAGGATTCTCAGCCGTAGGCATGGACGCAGCGACTGCCCCGTCTTCGTCTGAACCATCGGCTGAGGAAAGACTACGAGCGGTTCGGCTTCGACCACGAGGAGTACGAGGAGGACGCGTACGGGAGACTGATGGAGATGAGGTACGAGACTGGGAAGCCTGGGAAGCAGGACGAGAGTTGTTAGATTGAGATGTAGGACGAGACTGGTCATTCTGAGCTCTAGACGCAGGACGGGACTGGTTTGGGGTAGGATTGTTAGATGCCTGTGAAGTACGATGAGACTGGTCATTCTGAGCTCTAGACGCAGGACGGGACTGGTTTGCAGTAGGATTGTTAGATGCCTGTGAATTAGGATGAGACTGGTTAGTCTGAGCTCTAGACGCAGGACGTGAATGGTTTGGGGTGGGATTGTTAGATGCCTGTGAAGTAGGATGAGACTGGTTAGTCTGAGCTCTAGATGCAGGACGGGACTGGTTTGGGGTGGGATTTTTAGATGCCTGTGAAGCTGAGCGTGAGGCCTGGGATGGAGGTCTATTCGACGCTGGGGACGCTGGTCGCGATTCGACCTTACCCTGGTTCTCATTCGAGGATTGACTCATTTCGATTTATTTCTGTGGTTGGTATTAGAATTGGCAGTAACCAACAGAGCTAGAAGCCTACCTCGCACTTGTTATTTCGTTTGTTCAGAGTTAGAGTGAGATAGAAACGGCGGTGAACGAGCAAGAGGGAAAGATTTCCTTTTTACAGCAGAACATATTCACTTTGTATTCACTCGTCATCAATCAAATGTATAGAGCGTGCCTTCAACGTCATTCTCAAATTGTGGCTATATAAAGGTATATGTATATGTGCCATAGGGGTTTATCAAATATTCGAGGGTGCAACAGTCAAGAGGAGATTACCACCTACTTCGTTAACCACATCTCAGGTTACTCTATGTATCTTTCGTATCCCTAATATAATTTTGTGCAACCACAAGTTCCTTCATCGATTCTGCACGGTCGGACCCTACTCGGATCGATTCTAATATCTTCACCTCCCTGCTCCTCGATTTCGTCGTATCCCTAGAATCATGGCCGAGCCCAATTGCAGAGAAAATAACGGACGAAAAAGGTACAACTGGGAAGCTTCACATCCGCAGTGAAGTCCACCTACAAACGACTTGAAAAATTAATTGAACTGACGAAAAGCTGAGCTGTAAACACTTATAACAGACTAGTTACCTGATCTTTGAAACGATGTGTAGAGCATTCGACGGCTAGATGCGTAGGTAAAGGAAAAGTATGTGGCGTCCAAAAATCAATCAATCAAGGTGTCAGACAGTCTGACTACCTTGCTTTTGGACTCATTTGCGATTTCGAGATTTCGAAGTTGATTCGAAGCCTAGCCCGCCAGTAATTACGGCCGATTCACCAGCTTGGGTGAGGGAAGACTTGGTCAATGAGATCTGGTCAATGAGATCGATTGGTAGGTGTCTCGGTGATCAGTAGAGGTGTGTTGATTGTTCAAGTTGATTCAACTAAGAGTGGGCGGAAGCACCTTTGTACTAGATACGAGCTTGTTGATGGTTATCCATCCAATTGCGTATGATTAGCTTCGTATGTCTCTGACTATTCAATCTGAAAACTGAATTATGTTAAGTTGCTGACCGCGATGTCCCTATCTCAAGCATTCCGTCAGCTTGTCTGAAAACAGAATCGTGAGCGTAGTGAGCACTACGACTCCTCTTACTTATCGCGTAACTGAGAATCTATCTCAGCAGTATATTATACTCCTAGGTAAGCAGCATTTTCAAATGCCTATAGCGTGGTTCTCTAAACGCGTCAAAGAGATAACATCCTCGGAAGACATCTGAACGCTTTGAAGGCTTCTGTGAAAATTAGACGAGAAGGAAAACAGTGTTCACACGGAAAAGCAATGAAATGGGGGAAAGCGAGTAGAATGCACCTTGTACAGATATTCTTCGTCCTGCTGTATTAGTACTTCTGTTAGATAGCCATCGCTTAAGCTACGCAAACCGTTCTTAGTTGAAACGCAGTGGACGGTCTAACTCGTTGTCCGATGGGGCCCCGCATTGACCTGTGGACAAGAGATATAATACACAGGGTACAGAGAAAGAAGAAAAAGAAAATCACCTTCGCACAAGTCTACTTTATCGTCAGGTAATCAGATGTGTTCTTCCTCGCGGAGCATAAACGGTCGTCTAACGCTTCGAAGGAAGTTCAACGGCAGCAGTATGCCTTCGGTAGCTACGTCAGAAATGGGCTGGAACCAAAGTTAGGATAGCAGTGCACAATAGAAACAATAGAAACACAGGTTGAAGAATTTTAATCGTCGTGGGTGATGTCGACAATGGCTTCGGTGATACGTCGACCTATACTAAAGGGAAGAGAAGTTAACCCAATTGAGAAAAAAGACGAGAGAGCTTCGTAACCAATTCTCATACTAAGTATCCAGTATCCGCCGACTTATCGCAATTCCTACATAACAGCAGTAAAACCGACTCATTTCTTGTATAGTTGTTTTACGGATTAACAGTTACTGCAGCATAATTCGAGCATAAAAAACCGAGAAGAGATCAAGGGAGAAATGTCCAACGATTGCGTAGAGAAGGTGACGAAGAAAAAAGAAATTCTACTAAATATTTAGCGCCCACCTGAGGGTCCTAAGTTTGTTGGAGATCAAGTCGATTTACATGCTAAGCATAAGAAAAGAAACCGTCATCCTTGAGGTCCCCAAATTGATAAGACACACTCACAGTAAAGCCAAGGTAACATCTCCATGTATCCTTGCAGTAATCTCGACTGCCACATCGATATCAATCTCCAGCTTCAACGCAATGATATGGTCATCTTGGGTATCCAAATCCATCTCTCCCAACTCATCATAAGTAGGCAACCCAGTTCGGGTTCTCCTTCTGCATCAGCGTCCCATCCGGATTCTTCAGTGGGTTTCCGAAAATGATCTAGAGGCTTGACCATTATACCGGGATTATCACCGTGTGGCCAGCTGTCGACTCCTGGTAATTCCGAGCCCCAGTTTCCGAGAGAGAGACCAGATACTTGGGAATAGTCTGTTCGGTCGGTCCATCTGCTGGAGTTCGAACCAGCATCGGAAGGAGCATAAGCAGGACTAAAGTCCCTTACGCCCTTGGGTCGCTGAAGAACACGACCCGAGGTTCCGACACCTTCACCGTCCTCGTCTACATGGGGCCAGTCGTTGACACCATGAGGACGTTCCATGACACCTGGGTTGTCAGCCGTGAGGCCATTGGTCAACACCAAATCCTCTTTTCTTGCCACGGCGGCGACGTTTCTTCTTGGAGTCGCCGCCTTTGTCGTTCTCTCCCTCAGCCTTATCAGCATCGGGTCCTTTACCTGCACCATCTTCTTCGTCCTCCTCGTTGACGTCAGGCAGCTCTGAGTCGGGCTCAGGATTCTCAACCGTGGGCGTGGACGAACGGTGAGCAGCAGCGACTGCTTCGTCTTCATCTTCACCATCGGCTGAGGAAATACTACGAGTGGTTCGGCTTCGACCACGAGGAGTACGAGGAGGACGCGTACGGGAGACAGATGGAGATGAGGTACGGGATTGGGAAGCCTGTGAGGCAGGACGAGAGTTGTTAGATTGAGATGCAGGACGAGACTGGTTATTCTGAGCTTTAGACGCAGGACGGGACTGATTTGGGGTAGGATTGTTAGATGCCTGTGAAGTAGGACGAGATTGGTTAGCCTGAGCTCTAGACGCAGGACGGGACTGGTTCGGGGTGGGGTTTTTAGATGCTTGCGAAGCTGGGCGTGAAGCCTGGGATGGAGGTCCGTTCGACGCTTGGGACGCTGGTCGCGATTCGACCTTACCCTGGTTCTCGTTCGATTGGCTCATTTCGATTTATTTCTGATGCTGGTATTCAGAATTGACAAGAACAGAGCATAAAGCCTAACTCGAACCTGGTATTTCGTTTGTTCAGAGTTAGAATGAAAGAGAAATGGCGGCAAGAGTGAAAGATTTCCGTTTTTCAGCAGAACGTCATCAATCAAAAAGTATGGAGCGTGCCTTCGACGTCATCTGCGTAGCAATTGTGGCTATATTTGTGCTGACGTTTGAGGGATACGATACGTGAGATCCACGTAGTATTTCTTCCATAGGTAACGTAGACGGGATGGACAAGTGAAAACTTGAGCTTGAAAGTCAAGAGGCGATTATATTCAACGCACAGCGCCTCTTGATTTTGAAATGAGCGCTTAATTGCACATTCTCAAACCGTCCACTTTCTATACCACAAAATTCTACACGGTTGGTCCCGTCATCCAATTTGATCGATTCTAATGCCTTGGCCTCCTTGCTGTCATATCCTTAGGATCCTGACCGAGTCCTGCAGTTGCAGAGAAATAACGGGTTTAAAAGGCGGCACCTCGGGGAAGCTTCACATCTATTGAAGTTTGCTTACAAAACGATTTTAAAAATTAATTGAGCTGACAATATGAAGTTCATTGGCAGTATTCTAGGCTTGCAAGCAGACTATTGATTCTTGGTGTAGGTCAAGGAACAGTTTGTGGCGTTCAAAAAACAAACAATCACCGTGTCAAACAGCTTGGACTCATTTAGCTCTGACTGCTCGAGTACCGCTGCTTGTGGCAGGCCAACAGCCTGTCATGAACATGTCGTTACAGGCCATTACTTCGTCTTTTCCCTCACATCCAATATGGCGCACTCTCCTCAGTACGAGTTCAGTCGATTGATTTTTCTGTATCCTAATTGAACCCATTCCATAGGTTTTTTCCTGCAGCCCACCATATCAACATAACGGGCTCTTTCTTCAATAACAGTCACTATGAAACCCTTGCGCAATCAGCTTCCCAAGCATCTCAGGTTGTCGCACCTCCCATTTCAGTGGAGACTAACTATGTACAGGACGACTTCGCCACGAATAACAAATCCGATTCAGTAGTATATGCGCGGTTCTTAATGACTCGAAAGCGGGGATATCCGCTGTGGAGACCAAAGGACCACGACTCACGCTTACCGGATATCTACAAACAAGATGGAGTTCACATTGGGGATGTTGGAATTCTAGATGAGTTCGGAGGGTTTGACTATCTGTTTAATGCATGCCATCCAGCAGATCACCCGCTGAATGAGGGAAGAGTCCCGGAAACTTTCAAGCTTCTGGAAATTGATCATACGGACACCAGAGAATATCACAAGAATTTGAACCAGGCTCTTATATCGAAAGTAAGCCCTCTTGTATCAGCAAAACCCTTATCTCTGGCCAACCTCCTCCGTACGTCCAATCTTATATATCACTGCACCATCTCATTCGCATTGCTTAGAGGGGTCCCAGAAGAAGTCGCAGCAGGGCTGGCATTCACCTCATCCGCTCGCAACGGTGCTTTGCTCATTCTACCAGAAGGTGGAAAGAGAACTGATCATCGGCAACGTTACAAGTTTGAGGAGTATGCTGTAGAATGTGCTCGGTCTTGGTATGCTGAACCTATGGCTCGTGGAATGGCTAACGGCGCACTCTATCTGGTTACTGGCTTTGACAAAGCACGGGCTTGGGGAGTGGCGTCTTTCATTGACGCTAATCCGGGAAGTGTATCTCTAGAGTTTATTCCCAAGACACTGGAAAGCAATGCAGGATCACCGAAATATTGGTTTCGTAGACATGACTGCGCCTCAGCGTCAAGTGGCGCTGATAATGTCTATGGAAATCAGTCTGGATGTGTTTTCTTGCGCGGATTCAAGATTGCAGTTCGAAACAATCCATTTACGGATATTCCAAAATATTGCTCATCCGTGAAATATATCTCCGATCTCGGTGTTAATGAGCTGTTTCCGAGGCCAACCACTGCTAATCTTCCTTGGCATTCTACATCACAACAGCTATGCCATGCTTCTGGTCTTCCATCAAGTCAATACAATGTCTTGCCGAATCATGTATGTCTATGCTCTGAGCTCTATTCTAGATTTCTTTTACTTACTTTGGCTTAGATATATCATCCTTCAGATGTAATTAACAGATGGGTTTTGAACAATGTGCATATAGAGTTTCTTGGGTAATGCATCATGCTCACTACTTGGCTCCGATAGCATGATGAAGTAGAGGTGTCAATCACTCATGATGATGACTGGGCCTCTGTCATTGAGGATGTATGTTGCTTGTATTTTCTATCTGATGAATGTGTTCACTAGAATTCAACTGCATTAGGATGAAGAAGAGTTACCATCAAATCAAGAACTAATCCGTCGTATTAGAAAACATCTCAAACTTGTACAATACAGTGGTATGTGAGCTCAATTACAAGGAATAGAATTATTTTACAGTTTGTTTGTGGATAGGTATTACATATGCTTGCTTTGATGTCCATACTCAATCAGCTGGCACAGTCTCTTGTGGCAGCGGAAGGGAGTTTCAAGAAGAGGTACCAATGCCAACTTCTCTTCAGCTTTGTACTTCTTCTCCCAAATCTTCACCACAAGGATCTGATGACAGAAAATCACCGCTTACTAACTTCCCCCGAGCTTCCATTGGCGAGGCGTCTTTCAATGACTCCATAAACACTGATAACAGTGAACCAGAATTATTTACTTCCTCATCTATAACAGACATTACCACATCTACAACTACCCCAGTGTCTCCAAGTCTGCTGGGTGTTGGACAGGCAAGCGATGCCGACTTTCACAAATTTAGCATCCAAGCAATGTCTGCCAAGGCAACCTCAGGCTCTGAAATGTCTTCCTTCATACAACCACAAGATAGCTTCCAAGCTAAAGATTTGGGTCATAAACATCAATTGCTTGGTAGGGACCCGGGAAGAGAGAAGGGAAAAAGCAGGGCTGTGGAACAAGGGGCTGAAAATTATTTACCTTACACTTTCTCCAGTTACAACATCACTGCTCCAGAACAGTCCCCTTCCCCATACCCATCCTCATCTGGAGATCTCTCTGGATCACAACTATGTCTTGATAAGCCTCACCAGCTTCAAAGACAATTCCAAATGGATGTTGAGGGACCAACTCCTTGGCCAAGTGCATACTATGAACTTGCGCCAATGAAGCTTGAGGGTATGGTTGATCTCAGTAGGGCATCTAGAAACACTATTGCAAGTGACTTGATGTATCAAGACTCTGTAGAGGGTAGTGCAGTGTACAAGCCTCTGATTATCAAGGAGGAAGGCGCCCCAACTCATTTTGTAAGTTTTCATGCCATCTAGGATTAAGTAATGATTCTGAAAAAGATTAACATTTCGCTTTTACAGCGACTTGGCAACAGCATTGGGAGCGGTCAATTTGGTTCTGTGTACCGTGCTCTTAATCTCAACACTGGCCAAATGGTTGCTGTAAAGCGTATTCAATTAGAAGGGCTTGAGGAAGAGGAGGTTGCCCAACTTGTGCATGAGCTTGACCTTGTGAAGAAACTTTCTCACCCCAGCATCATCAAGTATGAAGGCATCCATCGCGATGCCGACACACTAAGTATTGTTCTTGAGTGGGTTCTCCTCAGTTCTCCTCGGTGTTCAGTTATGGACGGTTTGACTTACTTTTCCATTACAGGTATGCGGAAAATGGTTCTCTGGATCAAACGGTAAAGGAATTTGGCAAACTGGATGAAAGGCTTGTCGCAAGCTATGTCGTCCGCATCTTAGAGGGGCTGCATTACCTTCACAAAAACGATGTCATTCATCGCAATCTCAAAGCAGCGAATATTCTCACTACAAAGAATGGCAATGTCAAGCTGTCGGACATTGGCGGCTCTCTCAACGTGCGTACCATAGAATGCAAGAAGGATGTTGCAGGAATATCAATACTGGATGGCCCCTGAAGTTGTTCAGTTGAATAGATGCTTCTCCCAAATCGGATATATGGTCTTTGGCATGTACTGTCATCGAGCTATCTAACTGGGTATCCCACCATACGGTTGATATCCCAAATAACATGCCTGGTATGCATTTTCCTTTCTTTAATCTCTCATTATCATTCATTTGACTACTGACAGTCATGTCCCGTACTATCGATGATGATATGCCGCCGATCCCACCAGGTGTTTCTCCGCTCCTGGAAGACTTTCTCAGGAAGTGCTTCCACAAGGACCCAGCTCAAAGACCTACTGCTGAATTACTCTTTGACCATGACTGGTTGAAGCAGAACTGGGGCGGCTACAAGGTATACCGAGTTCAATGTTCATGATTATAATGGCATATATATGCTTATGTCTATTGCTTCATCAGGAGGTGCGCCGGCAAGACAGTATACCATTCTTCCGCCGTAGAATCAGCGCAGATCTACAGAAGTCTGAAGCTGTTCACTACTTGTCACAAATCGAAATGCCTGAGCCCGCTCCCGAACACCCGCAGCCTGAAGATTTCATTACCGGATCACCTCCTGGCCGCATCGTGTATGCTCTGGAACCGGGCAGCTTTTCCTAGCTTAGGCTACTTGCGAGTTTAGGAGGCGTGGAGAGAACACGCCTATTCTGACAACAGCCATGTACTTAGTATGGACCCACAAACCCCCACGTCGGTACCAATGGGTAGGACATATTCAAGGAACGAGTCTCTTCTTTTACTAAACCACCTTTAAAAATATCTTACCAGCTCCGAGAATGAAAACAATTAGATATGAAGTAACAGGCTTTCTTGACCCTTCGAGTTGAACGCAATCATAAAAAATTTAGGAAGGACCGATGGCCAATTTTCACTGAGAATAAAAGTCGAAAAAATAAGCATAACTTACACGTACGATTCAGTGACTTAAACTGATTTTACAGCACCTCACTCGAAAGCGAGAAGAACAGACTTTGGGAGAACTTATCCGGACTACGAGAAGGCTGAGTGAAGCTATCAACACCCGAGGCTAAGTACCAGTAATTAACGTTAACGACACAGTAAATGTCGAATGCAAGCACAGTGCCAGGTGTAATATGTAGTATGTAGTCATAAAATGCGTCCAATCGTGTACTGGGAAATACTGGCGCTTCAATTGAACCCAGCAACCGCAACCGCCACCAGTTCAATCACTCCGACAAGGGTCATCGGAACCTGGGCAATGAATACTCCGTTTTTGCCAGTCGATGCGTCACTGTTGGTCGTACTGTTGCTAGAGCCAGTCGACGAGATAGGTACAGCAGTGGAATCGGAGGCATCGATAGATATACTATAAGTGCCAGTACCGGCAGTACCAGTGGTTGTGACGCCGTATGCTTGAGCGCTGACAATCTCCTGCCTATACGTCGACTGAAGTCGCCTTAGTTTCAATTCACTCACAAAGGGCTCCAAAGACCGCGAATCTTCCAATTCTGAACAGTTGTACCGGTTATCCGATTTCAGATTGTTCAACGCAAGCTTCTCTTCGGTGATTTGCACGGCACTTTTTCTATCCCTATCGAGGCTTGGGATAGAAATAATTGTTGTTGAAAGGCTTTTTGACAGCTTTACTTCAAATGGGCGCTGCTTTCCGTAACGCCGAGCCTTTAGGCCTTCAAGAAATATTGGTCGAAAACAACAAATCGTTGAGGTTGTACGTCCTACATGGGACCTTCCCATGAGTACCGATAAAAAAAGATTGAACTCACCGCAAGCAAAAAGAAACGATTTCTCTATAAGAGAATTAAGCACAGAGATTAGGAGCAGATATTAAGAATACCTCCTACGGTAGGGACCGATTCGGAAAGTCGAGCCCATTGGCCGTAATCCGATTAGGAGGTACAATTTGCGCTGAGCGAACCACGATCGTCAAATCTACTGCAGGCAGATTTGACCTTCGGATCAAAGTGAAGGTATCCTTCGCTGTTCTTGCAGTCGTAACTTAGGTCGATCATTAGATTTCGTTTCGTGCGATCTAAAGAACACATATTAGGAGATGCATACTCTGCTATATCTCGTTGTGGCCTATGTCGGCAGTCATTCGCGAATTCGGTTGGCAAGATATGCCATCTTTCAGACTACTCACAGTACCCTCAATCGGAAAAAGAGTTCGGGGTATGTAATTGAATTTGGAATCGGCATCTCGAAGGGCTCAATCACTGGATATTAGCTCGGGTCATTCAATGTCCATAGCAGCATCGCTCGTATCGGGTTGACGATGGGCGACTTGGAAAAAGAAAGAAACGAGTTACATTGTGGAGATAAAAAAAGAGAAAACGATATCTTATAAGTGGAGACGCTTACTTGCTTTTGCAGCTATGGTGAGAAGGAAGGGACGAACATTACCTTTGCTTTTGGCAGTCAGCTTTGGTTTCGTCCTTGAGTATAGCAGGAACCGGCGAACGTATTGCTAGCGAGACGCCCTCATTATCCTCGTCCGAAATCCTATCCTCGGAAGCCTCGGAATTGGAGAGCTTGGATTTGCCAGAAGCCTCAGCAAAGGGAGATCGACCGCGTTTGGTGCCACCTTGGACTTGGAAGGCAGGTTTTCGCGATGAGCTAAAGCCTTGTTATCCTCAAAATCCGCAACGACGACTAGGACAAAAGTGAACAGCAACAAAAAGATGGCAAGATGTACCCTCATTCATAATACGCTTGCGACGAACTTGGCGACCATCGGGAGATGAGGACTTGGCAGCATCAGCAGTAGCAGATTCGAAGCTGCTTGCATTGTTTTGCTTCCTGTTTAAGTATGTCAAGTTTGGCATTGTAGAGTAGGAGGAGGAAGAAAAGAACAAAGGAGCCTTTAGCTGGATTCGACAAAGATAGATCCGAACAGAATGCAAGCTGAGCAGTGAAATGATGACGATAAGCAGGGAAAGTTAAACTTACGTAGTACACATATGTGCTCCAAAGAAACGACATCAGCAACGGCTTTAGAAAACGACTCGTCATTTGGGAAAGAACCAGAAGGAGCATCTTTACCGAGAACTTTGCGCGTGCATGCTTTATATATCGCTGTTGTTGAGCTTTCATGTATGACCCACAGTAAGCTGGACAGGAAACCGCACTATACATCGTGACTAATTGTTCATTGCCAGCAGCGCCGTCAGCTGAACTCGAATGGCGTGTCAGAGATCGGTCAACCATGAAACAAGCATGCACAAGAAACTAGAATTTGACGATGGCGATTACGATACTACGCGTTTGGATATTACATTTAACTGGATTCTGGAACCGAAATTGAAGCGCATGTGCTCTGCGAAAAAGTCAGCTACGCGGTGAAACAGAATGAATGGGCCAGTACTAAACCGGTCGATGGGTGGTACCAAAATTGTACCAAAAGGCGATTTGATTAAGTATTTTAGTTCTCGTAGAATGGATCACCAATTTCTGCATATAAGTCAGATAAGCCTTCAGACAAACGAACGAAACCTACCTTTCCTCAAAGTATCAACAATATAAGAATCCAACAGATCGTCTCTCTCTTTTTCCTTTCCCCAGTTCATACCTCCCCCTCCCGCTCCTCTTACGCCAAATTGTCCTTGCCCAGCTCCGAGTCTGTCTCTGTCTCGTTCATTATCCCCGCTCCCGCTAATCATCTTAACGACATCCCTTCTACGAGATTTTGGATCTCTCTCTCTGTCTCTGTGAGAGGACGTACCCAAACCATGGCCAGAGTTTAAGCGGCGTTTGGAAGAGGGAGATTGCAGTTGTTGGGTTTGGCCGGAAGAAGATAAAAGAGGTGCGGTAGAATTAGAAGGCCCACTGAAGATGTTAATCTCTTCGACATCGGAGCCAGAAGAAGGCGTGGAGAAGGTTGGTGAGCCCGGTTCGATTGGGGAGTGCATCGTCGATCATCGTTCCAAGACCACAATCACTAGTTTTGACTAGTAGCCAGTTTCTAGGCCAGCTTAGGCCAGATCGTATCTTTGAATCAAATAAGCCCGCTAGATCGAAATGCTGCTCATGCTCAGGGGCCGCATCAAGGCTTTCGATGCACTTGGGTTGTCGCCGTTCCAAGACTCTTCATGCAAATGCGGAATATTCCACGTCTTTCCATTATGAGCGGACACGGACAGTATTCTTTCGATGTGGCTCAACCCTTATTCCTCGTCTCCTCACTCGCATATTCCTACGGGCAATCAATTATTCCTTAAGAAACCTTTGGTCTGGATGAACGCAAAAAATTTCTCTGTTCAGAAGTTGTACCTTCGGAGGGATGTATCTGCATATGCTGAGCCTCTTTCTGAATGAAAAACAAGGTTCGATTCCCTAGATTTTTTTAAAACCTAAAATTCGATGGATTGAGAAATAATTTAGGATTTAAATGCCATGGAAGGTCACCCACCCATTTGTGAGTAGCCTCTATCGCTTGTATGTCTTGCTGTAACTTACGGGGCCGAAGATCTACGCCTTTGTTTTATGCATGTAAAAAATATTACTTATCAACTTCGCAAAGAAGCAGTCAGGGATTGGTTGGAGCACCACGAAGAGATCTGGCCCGAGAATGGAGATTTTGGAGGTGGGCCACTTATCGTTCTAGAAGCAAGTTCACGAACATTGAACTTGATATAAGGTCTCCTCTAGAGTGTGCGGTAGTAATCTTGATCAGAATTGAGTTGTAGCTGTGATCCATCTACCTACTTCGTTAGTGACCACCAGCTTCGAGTGACTCAATTTGTATTGTGAGAATACGCTTTGACCGGTAGCATGCGGAGCTCCCCCTACGACGATCTAGACAGGCTCAAACATGTGTCCCAACGTCCAAGCCAGTGCGAACATCATCATCAGAATTACTATTTCGATTCATCATGCTTTATGTATAGGACACATTTCAATTTTCAGCTTGGTACAATTTCCCCATTCACTTCTTTCATCGAACATTATGCGTCATTCCTACGCTCAGACCGCATAGGACTTCACCATTCTTTTACATTCAATCCTATGTTTCTAAGCCATCCCGGTTGTCAATGCTCGCACAGTGAATACGTATCCTATAAAAAGCCCGTTTATTCTAGAGCGTAAATGGAAGGCAAAAAAAACAACATACCCAATGACCCGGGCGACTCGGCGCAACCTTTCTGTCAGCCATCAACTTCAACCGATGCTCCTCCGCTTCCTCCCTCGTCATCGTTCCCGCAGAAACATACTCCCAGATAATCGCCACCAATTCCGGAGGAAGTGGCGTCCCCTTGGTGAGTTGAGCAGAGATCAAGGGAAGGAGCGCGAGGAAAGTGGGTTCATTGCATTTGCGTATTTGCATTGGAATCTGGGAGGTGGTAAGGACATTCATCTTCTCCAGTCCCCTGAAGGTGAATCCGTGGTGGCTGATCCAAGTTTCATTTTGAATGGTGTCGTCGACAAGGAAGAAACATAACTAGACGAGGACGCGCATGAGTACGTTATGCGTAAGGAAGCGAGAGTGAGGGAAAAAGCAGTACAATTTTTCTTGTGGCCACACCTTCGTCACTATTAGAGGCGTTTCTGACCGATTCTACTTTATGCTGTGCGGAAAGAACAGCCATATCAGTAACGCGAGGGTCTACCGTAGTCATCCACATACCTGGAGCCAGTTTGGAAACGAAAGCATACGGCCCGTGCCATTGCTTACCCCAGAATTAAAGTTTGTTGTTGGTACAGTGCCCATCTCGATAAATGCTGGCAAAGAGGAAGTGTACACTGGGTGAGGATTGCCTTCATGATCAAGCTCAGTCTCCCAGTCACTAGGATAATTATCCACTTGTTCCTCATCTCCTTCTGCTTCTTCTTCGTCATCTCTGTCGAAAGAAAACCCAAAGTCCTAAAATACACGCTCGTACTCTGAAGCGACAAACTGAAAAAGTGAGAGAGCTCGAACCTCATGTGAATATTCAGCATCTTCAACAGCGGGAAAGTCCTCCGTGGAGTCTCGAAACTTGCGAAAACTAAGCCCCTTGTCCTCGATGGCGCTGTCGGTGTCATAGTAGTAGATGACAGAAGCGACGATTCGTTCATGGGGCTAAAGTTTGGTTTTGGATTGGCTGGATTTTAATGATAGAACCACGAACCATTCCTTCCATGTGCCATGATCCGTCGTATTCTCTGCCTGGCGCTAGCGTGTAATTGGCAGCCTTTCAGGTCATTAGTGGGAACTCTAGATAATAACTAGAGCCCTACCTTTACGATGACTTTCAATTCTTCTCCCTTGTGCGTATTTCTGAAGCAACGAATTCATTTCCGAGATCATAAAAGCTTTCCTTGGTAGCTTGCTCTCGCTTGATATCCTCCCACAAGCTTTCCTTTGCTTGTCGCTCTTGGACCTTTTGACCTTCCCACTTTTTCGTATGTTTGGCGAGAAATTCCTCCCACATCTCTTTAGTGAGGGAGCCCTCGTTTTCACGAGCAAAGTCTCTACGCGTTTGCCAACGAGCAACTATGTAATCGCGTATCAGAAATCCCAAGACGCAAATATCAAAACAACAAATCAAACACACGACGAACCAGATGGAGATTCTTTCGGACTATATTCCGCACTCTGCTCCATCGTCTTCTCAAAGTGAGGCAGGGAAAGGAGGAACATCTTCTCAAGTACTCTGAAAAGACCGGGGTGTTCTTCTCGATGCCCGAGTCCATTGATGTACGAATCTATACGGACGTCTGTTCCATCTGGTGAAACTTTGAATACGGATGGTATCCAGGCATAAGCCGAACTGAATTTTTGAGTGCGGAGGTTGGAGAGTTCGGTATTGAATTTTCCGTCGGCGCCAGTTGGTGGAAGTTTAATGTCGGGCGAAGAGGTGGGAGTGACTCCTGCAACGTATGGATCTTTATAGAGAATGTTATTAGTCAATCTGTAGCGTCAAGCAAGTTTACTGAAACGTACACAACGATGGGTGTATGAGGTCTTGGACCTAAGATGACGACTCGTTAAAGTCAGCTCAGATAAGAGGAGGTCCACAATTACCTTTCCGAATGAACCTGGATGATAGTCTCGAGGTTCTTTGGCAACTAGAGCATCTAACTCGCGTACCAGCTGGAATAAAGGTTCAGATTCATTATTATAACCAGGAGCACCATCCTACCTCTTGATGAACAGAAGCGGGTACTAAATCATCCGAAACATAAACACCCAGTCCCCTCTCTTTCAATTCGGGTTCGCAGAGGCCGTACTTTGAGCCACGAGCATATTTTAATGCGTTTTTGAAGTCTGAATCGATACTGGTTATGTCTTCGAGCTTCGAGCTGACATCTAAATTGGGGTTCTTGTTCAAGGAGATGTTCTGATCTAATTGACGGATCGTCAGGATCGAGCGCCGAAGCTCACTGGATGTAAATTATATCGGTGACGATGCAAAGTGTAGGTAAAGGACAAATGGGTACCTGATGGCCTCCAAGCCTTCACCCGTCAACACCTCAGAGTTCAGCGGAACAAGCTCTGCCTCAATCGCCCACTTGAGCACGATCTTGTCATGCATGATCTTGGTTTCCCAATCATTTTTCTGCTTCACCGCAAGGCAAAAATGGGTCAGATCTTCATTAGTTGGTTTGTGATGCTGTTTCTTTTTAGAGGGAGCGAGTTTGGAGGGGGCCATTGGGGGCTCGACGGCGGGTTGGACGCGTGCACAGAATATCAATCGGATATGGTGGAACAAAAGAAAGAGGGCATGAGGCTTGGCATGCAACAACTCCCACGCAATGGCAAATGAAGTAACGCCGACACATTTGAGGCAAGAGTAAGCGTCAAGCCGGGTACTTGAACGAGATCTAAAGCGTGGCAGGGACCGATGGAAAAAATCGAATAAAGAAAGGATTCGCAAAAGATGTACTTGCATACATATCACATACTAAAAAAAAGTACTTACGACTTGTACAACGAAATCAAAGTATAAGCAAAAGAGTCAGAGTCAGATAGAACCGTAAACAGGAAGTAAGCCGAGAGAGACGAGAAAAGCCACATCCACTCGCAAGAAACTCAGGATACCAATTTTTTCCACCACCCCTCCCAGCTACTTTCATTCTCCCTCTCACCACTCAGGCATCTACTGCGCAGGCCTCTGGTGACTTCTCAACTGCTTGGAGCGGAGCGTAGATTTGGGCGGTTGTTTCGATTGGGTCTGAAGGTCGGTTCTGTGTGCGGGATGAACGGAGTGAGCGAGAGGGAGGGTGATAAGCGAACGCACATGGAACAAGTAGAGGCAGTGACGAGCGCGGAAGAGAGGGGCACATTCGCTGGTCTGTGGAAAGATAGGCAATGTGATCCCCGCAACTAATCTTTGGTTGTCCTATTCTGAACACGGATAGTGAGCGCAGATATCCTTTGACCAAGATATATAACGGGTGACATCCCTCATCCTAGTTGTCTACATCGATGGATTATCCTCCTCCAAAGATGCATCGTACGTCAACGATATTCGGGACCATCTGCTAGACATGGATAGCCCAACCCTCTGCCAACGTGAGCATACACTGGTGCATGTATCCACGATAGCGGCTGCGATGGCTACGGATGAGTCGAGACTTCGAAGGGATGAACGTTGCAGCAATCGTCGAAAATGTGCTGCAAGATATAGAGTCTTCCAGATAAGCAAGAGAAGGGGCTAAAATTTCTTCCCGTACTTCCTTGGCCGCTTCTGCTGAGCGGTCATAAACATTCTACGGCTTCCCAGACGATGAATTTCGGATTCATAGTCCTCTATAGAGTCTAGATCGCGTTGCCCGTTTGGAGGCCCCATCCGGCTGGCACTGGCAGGTCAAGATTCTGAGCGAAAATGTCAATGCGAGGCTGAAAAGGTCCAGAGCATGAGCTTTGCGAGGTTTGTGAGGTTCAAAGTGGTTTCAAAAAACGATGAATCGGAGCCACGTGCCACGCGAATTTACGCACGCCACACTGCACTTCCGCACTCTAAACGCTCTCTACTTGATAATGAAGCCCAACGACAGAATCTGAAGAAGCGGCTGGTTCTACTAGGAAGAAAATGCCGAAGGAGTTTGGGGATGAACGACTTGCAGAAGGGATTCCTTTGGTTATTACTGTATGTATCTTCGAGGTATGTTCAATTAATCCGTACTAGTAATATCAACAATTAATTCATTAATGTTCTCATGTATGTCTTTCTAAGATCTCTATGATCCTTGATCCTCGTACCTAAAAGGATCTGTCGAATATCCTGATGAACAGATCGTTCGAAATAATTTAGCGTATCGCATGCTCAAGCCTAGTATTCTCGACGGTTGGTGTGCAGAAATAGTCAATGGCTTTTGTTACGATAAGCTACGATTGTACTTTGTATAAGGTGAGCCTACAATTCCGCTAATCCTTCTTAATAAAACTTCGTATCGAATGTAGACTCCATAGTAGCAGCCGTCAAACCCTGAACTCCAACTTGCAAATAACCTTTCTCTTCTTCCAATCGCCTCAAAACCTCAGGATCAGCTTTCAGCTCGTCCACATCCCAATGTGCCCATACGAAACGACCGTGTAACCAAGCAGCTTCAGGGGACGCGGCCCAGACAGAAAATCCGCGGGCAAAGCGACTGGAGTACAATAAAATCAGTGTCCCAAACCAGACTCTCGCGGAGCAGACGCTTACATTCATCCCAGATAAAGGCATCTTTACCAAAAACTTTCGAATTTTGCTCCGAATACAGGAACCCTGGATGGAACGAGATAATCTGAACATCCTCAACGGGACGGTCATCCGCAACACGGCATAGCAACCCTGTAAATGCTGATTTGGTTATACTGTATGTGCTAACCCTTGGTGTAGGTGTATGGATGGCTCCCGTCGAGACATTGAGGAGGAAAAGTTGAAGGCCTGCGGGACGGAGAGCCTGTTTGAATAAATTGGCCGACATGAGAAAGTTCCCCCCGACGTTAATGTCGAAAGCTTCCATGAGTTCCTTTTTGGCTATGGATATGGTGTCGGATGCGATAGGGTCGAAATGGGCTGCATTGAGAATCAGGACATGTACAAGGATCCCTTTGGAGTGGAGGAACTCCCAGAGAGAGGTGATTGAGGTATCGGAGGCGATATCGGCTTGGTTAGCCATGAATTCCGTTCCTCCACTCTGGAATTCATCTCTAAGTTTCCCAACAGCCTCACCTAAAACCCCGGCCCTCCGGCCTACGATGATGATTCTGGATGCAGAGGCCTTGGCGAAGGAACGAGCGATCTCAAACCCAATCCCGCCGCCGCCACCGGTGATGAGGATGGTTTTACCGGCTTGGGTAAGGGAGGGTTTGTTAGGTGAGATGGAAGGGTAGGTGTCTCGGTGATGGGTGGGAGTTAGCTTCAAAGACATCGTGTTCAAGGGAGTGTTTGAGTGAGCAGCAACACGAAGCTCTTTTTATACATGGGTGGCACCAAGTGGGAAAAATTCTGCTGACCAGTTAACGCAGTTTATGTTCATCGATCTTCTCAAAGGCTCAGGGATAAATTAATCCAACTAATCGTATTGAAATCTCCTGTCATGCAATTGACATCTCCTAAGATATATGCAGAACAGTTTTGTGCGGCGTCACGTGCCGCCTCTCAACTTATAGAGCCACAACGAGGTTGTTTCTCAAAAAAACAGCCTTGGGCATGGTGTGAGAGATCTTTTCACTAGCCATGCCCAAGGCTACTTTTTTAAAGAATGGCCTCCATGTTGTTCCATTAGCAATATACTTTGGACCGAGTAACATGATGCTGGACAAAGCTGTTTGCCACTATCTTAGTAAAAAATCAGGTTTTTACACAGCAGGTTCTGATGTAGAAACATTGGTTCTAGCGTATTCACAACATACTGACTGACATCTCCCAGTAAGCCTCCAAGTCAGTTGGAGCCTTCTCAGGGCCGGACTCAGGCTAGAACTTGCAGGGATGGTAGGGATGTAGTCATTTCTGCTTACATGCAGTGTTAGCCTTAAGGCCTTAATTAAGGCCTCCAAGCAGGCCGAAGGCCTTAGGGCTTATTTGGACCTTAAATTAATTTCAAGTTAAGGTCAAGTTAAGGGTTTAAATACAAAAATGTTTTTATTTCTTAATCTACCTCATACACATAGCAGTGCCTTCCCAAATCTTTCTTTAGCACTATTATTTTCATATGCAAGGCCTCTTCACTCTGGTAGGCTGTTTTACACTACTGTATAGTTTCGAATTTAAGTTCACTAGATGTTATCTGTTACACCTTGGACCTATTCAGTTCATAGTTCAGCCACTGTCAGGCAGCGTTACGTTTGCAAATTTAGTTCAGTTGAGTTCATATTTATAGTGGCCAGCATAGCCGGCCACCAAATTTGGCCTATAAGCACTGAAAATTTGAGTTCGGAGGCTAACATTATGCGTTATGAAGATGGAAATTACACCAGTTCAGCACCCCGCATTACGCATTACTGAACTTAAATTCAAAATGGTACAGTATTTACAATGATCTAGATGACCACCTGCATGCATCCCCTGCCACTGTTTTGTCCAGATTTCTCCTGCATCACTTCCTTGCCACAAATAAGCCTCAGCCAAGGAGGCTGCCACTTTGAATCATGTTGAGGTAGGCTCTTTTCTGTCTTCCTGCTCTTTCTGCTGCTTGTGAAGTCACATGTCCTTTCAAATTAAGACTCTTAATTAAGGCTCAAATTCTTTAATAGACCTTAAAATCGAGACTCTGAATCCATAGTGAAATACTAAAATGTGTGGTGTAATACTATGGCGCCATTCAGAATCACCTCGTCATTCCATCACTCTACACCTCAAGCTTCTACATAATTCATTATATTTTGCACTCACTGGAGGTTGGATTAGAAGCATAAAACACAAAATGCAGCAAAAGCGCTGTACTGTAGTACCCGACCGCAGGATTTCCTTATTTGGAATCATCATCATGGTACCCAGGGATGATCCACGAATGCACAGCGTCTATCTTATCCTCAGATAAGCCTCTCGTTGACCCTTGCTCGAGTAAAGTCCACTGTGTACATGTGTCGACTGTGTCGGCTTTAGTTCCCGATTTGCCATGAAATTATAGCATACGTGAGAGCCAAACCTCATGCCCTTTTCTTTTGTTCTACCACATCGCACGCGTCTATCCCGCTGTCGAGCTCCCAATGGCTACCAGAATCACTCCGGAGTCTAACTCTAAATTGAAACAGCATCACAAACCAACTAATGAGGACCTAACCCATTTCTGCCTTGCAGTGAAGCAGAAGAATAATTGGGAACGCAAGGTCATGGATGACAAAGTCGCGCTCAAGTGGGCGGTTGAGGCAGAGCTTGTTCCGCTAGACTCTGATGTGTTGACGGGTGAAGCCTTCGAGGCCATCAGGCATCGATCTATCCTTTACCTATCTTTGCTTCGCCACTGATCTAATTTACATCTAGTGAGCTTCGGCGCTCGATCCTGACAATCCGTCAATTAGATCAGAACATCTCCTTGAACCCCAATTTAGATGTCAGCTCGAAGCTCGAAGACATAACCAGTATCGATTCAGACTTCAAAAACGCTCTGAAATATGCTCGCGGCTCAAAGTACGGCCTCTGCGAACCCGAAACGAAAGAGTGGGGACTGGGTGTCTATGTTTCGGATAATTTGGTACCCGCTTCTGTTCATCAAGAGGTAGGATGTTGCCTGGTTATAGTAATGAATCTGAACCTTTATTCCAGCTGGTACGCGAGTTGGATGCTCTGGCTGCCAAACAACCTCGAGACTATCATCCAGGTTCATTTGGAAAGGTAATATCGCTCACTCTTCCTGTTATATGACTCGGACTCGCTGACTTCAGTAACTTGTCCTCCTAGGTCCAAAACCTCATACACCCATCGTTGTGTACGTTCAGCAAACTTGCTGGACCCTACAGATTGACTGCATCCTCTATATATAGATCCATATGTCGCCGGACTCACTCCCACCTCTTCACCCGACATCAAACTTCCACCAACTGTTGGGGACGACGGGACATTCCAAACCGAACTTTTTAACAATCTCGACACTCAGATATTCAGTTCAGCCTATGCTTGGATACCCTCCGTATTCAAGGTTTCACCTGATGGAACAGACGTCCATATAGATTCGTACATCAACGGACTTGGGGATCGAGAAGAATTCCCTGGTCTTTTCAGAGTACTCGAGAAAATGTTTCTCCTTTCCTTGCCTCACTTTGAGAAGACGATGGAGCAGAGCGCAAAATATAGCCCAAAAGAATCTCAATCTGGTTCGTGCTTTCATTTACTTTGTTTTACGAGTTAATTTCTGATACGATGATCTGTTTACTGTATTATGTAGTTATTCGTTGGAAAACACGCATGGAATTCGTTAATAAACACGAGGGCAGTATCACTAAAGAGATGTGGGAGAAGTTTCTTGCCAGCCATGCAAACGAGTGGGACGCTCAAAAGCTTCTAGAGCGACAAGCAAGGGAAGATCTACATGGGCAAGAGAAAGCGACCAAGGAAAGCTTTTATGATCTCGGAGATGAATTCGTTGCTTCGAAAACCTACAAAGGAAAAGAATTAAAGGTCATTGTAAAGGTTGGTCACTAATCGGGCTCTTTGTCTCGAACTCATCGTTATAAAGGCGGCCAATTACACGTTAGCTCCAGGCAGAGAACACGAAGGATCATGGCACATGGAAGGAATGGTTTGTGGTTATCATTCATTGCTATCGTTAAAATATTTCAAACGATCTCAAACTTTAGCCCCATGAACGAATTGTCGCTTCGGTCATCTATTACTACGACACCGACAGCGCCATCGAGGACAAGGGGCTTAGCTTTCGCAAATTCCGAGACCCCGAACATGACTTTCCCGCTGTGGACGAAGATCAAACATACAGACATGAGGTTCGAGGTTTCCTTACTTTTTCAACCTGTCACTTCTGAGTAGCGTGTGTTTTAGGACTTTAGGTTTTCGTTTCACAAAGATGACGAAGAAGAAGCAGAAGAAAGTATATATGCAGAGGAGGACTATGTGGACAATTATCCTAGTGACTGGGAAATTGAGCTTGACGAGGAAGGCAATCGTCACCCAGTGAACACTTCCAGCTTCCCAGCGTTCATCGAGCTGGGCACTGTACCAACAACAAACTTTAATTCTGGGATAAGCAATGGCACTGGACGTATGCTTTCGTTTCCAAACTGGCTCCAAGTACGTGTACGACTACGATGGACCCTCGCATTATTAATACAGCTGCTTTTTCCGCACAGCATAAAGTAGAATCGGTCAAAAACACCTCCAATAGCGGCGAAGGTGTTGCAACAAGAAAAATTGTACTGCTTTTCCCCTCACCCTCATTCTTTAATTCATATTATACTCCTGGATTTCCTTGTCTAGCTCTGTTTCTTCCTTGTCGACGACACCCTCCCAGACGATAGCATCAGTTACCATGGATTCACTTTCGACGGGCTTCTGGGGCATGAATGTCCTCACCACCTCCCAGATTCCAATGCAAATACGCAAATGCAATGAACCTACTTTCCTCGCGCTCCTTCCCTTGATCTCTGCTCAACTCACTAAGGGAACACCACTTCCTCCGGAATTGGTGGCGATTATCTGGGAGTATGTTTCTGCGGGAACGATGACGAGGGAGGAAGCGGAGGGGCATCGGTTGAAGTTGATGAATGACAGAAAGGTTGACCCTCGTCACTCGGGCGATTGGGTATGTTTTTTTTTTACCTTTCCATTCGCGCTCTAGAATAAACGGGCTGTTCAGGATGGGACGTATTCACTATGCGAGCATTGACAAGAGACGGTTCAAAGCCATAGGGATTGGATGGAAATGGGTTGGTGAAGTCCTATCTGAGGGGCGAAATTGTACCATTCGTAGAGCCGACATTTCAGCTGAAATTGTGATGACAATGTTCGCGTCGTCCACAAGTCGCCATTACAGAAACAACGATTGCAAGAATGTATACTATGTACACTTTCAACCGACAGTCATACACTATAGAACGAAATCAAACAGAAACGAAATTATCCATCGGAGCAAAAGAGAGTGAGAGTCTGAGAGAACAGTATTGAGTAAACAGGTACGCAAAAGAGTCTGAGAGATAGTAAACAAGAACCACAACCGCAAGAAAACACATCATCCACAACCACACATCAAACGTCAGGGTATCAATTTTGTCCACCGCCGCCTGTTCAACTCCCTCTACCATACCATACCAATCATCCATCTACAGCACACCTACTGTGCAGGCCTCTGGTTAACCCCCTCCTTGAGCGCCAAGAGCTGCTTGGAGCGGAACGCCTCGTAGTGGATTTGGGCGGTTGTTTCGATTAGGTCTTGGAGGTGAGTTCTGTGAACGTAGGAAAGTAGTCAGTACTCGGTTCAACGCATGACGCATCCGTTCGCATCATTCACCTCGTCAAAAAATTCCTCAGCTCTACAAACTCGCAATGAGTCGGGTCTTCGACATTGACCACTCCCCAAGCGGTTCTTGCGGCCTCGGACTGGAGTGCCAGAGATGATGACGTTGGATTCGGAGCCGACTACTGCGAAGGGGATTATTGACTGGACGAGAGAAGAGAGGTAGAAGAGTCAGAATCAGTAACGCGGAAAACAAAGGCAAACGCACTCGTATACTCTCATTCAACGCAACCTCCTCCTCGTCATCCTCGTCCGTGTCGAAAGGATACAAACGGATGTTGTGGTATACGAGTTCTTCTCGGATCTACGGACGAGAAGTGTGTTAGTGTTAGAAGCCTCGGACGAAGACAGACACCCACCTTATCCTTAAACGCTTCCCTCTCCTCAATTGTCAAGGTATCCGCTTTTGCAATAACCGGAACGACATTGACGACTTCGGAAAGCTTCTTCATAACGATTACGTCTATTGGGCGGAGGGAGTGTCCGGTGGGGTTGATAAAGTACAGACAGCAGTGGATACGGGTGTCTTGGATATACCTGCGTTGGCGGAGCGTCAGAGAGGAAAGGAATAAGGAATAGAATCGGACTGGACATACCTATCCCTCTGAGCAGTAAGCTCCTTCCTAAGATAGGCACTATGTTGGTCTTTGATGTACTTGATGATCGGGTCCCAGCATCCTTCGTTGTTCACCTGATCGCCGTACCCGGGGGTATCGACGATGTTGAGGCGTAGTTTTACGCCGTTTTCGACGATGACTGTGAGGAGAGGGAAGGAGAGAGTTAGTTTACGTGTTTTCAAGTGTGAGTAGAAGGAGAAAAGGAGGAGAAGTAGGATGTAGACGTAAAATAAGGAGAAGAAGGAAAGTATAACGAAACCTGGGCCGTAATTAGGCTCACAAGCAGGCTTGCCAGCTGGCAGGAAGCAGTAGAGTGTGTAGGAGCTAGGCGCAGGAAACAAGCGAACCAGCAACGAAAAGGAGCTGGAATTATAACACTCTGGAAATTGTACACACCATGCGAAACCGTCTGAATCTCAGTTGTCTGCCTTACAGGCTCATCAGCCGCGAAACGTCCCTTCGAATCCATCAGGTGCGAGGCGAAAATGGTGTTTATGAGTGTCGACTTTCCGAGCCCTGTTTGACCTGCAACCCAAGTAAGTTTAGGGTTATTGGTCGACGTCGAAGGAGACACTATCCACTCACCAACAACAATAGCATTAAACTGAAATCCCCTCTTCAGCAGCTTGTGCTCAATCTGCTGCGTGATGGTGTCGAAACCGACATATGAGTCTGCGCGGATTTCTTCGGTCATTTCTGTGGTGTGCGGTGACTGGAGAGATGAGCTTGTTTTCGTTGTGGGTCTCCGAGTTGAGAGGAGGAAAGGAAGGACGAACTGACTGGTTGGCGTCAAAGAAGTCAACAGCGAAGAAGCAAATTGAAATAGAAATTTCACGGCAGGGTACAAATAATGACCAAACACGCTTCCAGCGCCTATCTCTTGGACGTCGTCGGACTCAGGACTCATTATATGTTAATTAATACCAGCTTTGTTGGTTTGTCGTCGTGTCCTCTGGTGTCCTCCCTTCGATTCGTACTGAACCGTTGGGCTTGCACACAAATAGGCCAAGTTGAGACCAGGGATGCTAACCCTGTAAAATTACATCCTCTTTATTCCTTTCCTCATCGATGTCTCTCTCGATATCTCCCGGCCAGCTCGCGATATCCCTTGATGGTACCAAAATTTGGCTGCTGCTTGTGTAAATCCATCCAAGCCAGCGGTGTTCGTCCATGGATTTGCTTGTACCTTTGATGTGTTCGAGAAGCAGTACACTAACGCCATGATGTTGGGAAACCTGTACATTGTATGTCCTTCGATCTTACAAAGCGTGTTGGTCGATATATATGATGATTTAGAGATACGTTGCGATGTGGATGCGGCCGAAGTGAGAACGCTAAACGCAGAGGCATGCTCGTCTGAGCGAGCGGGAGATTCAAACTGTATCTATGCCTATGGAGTTACTAAGCCTTTCGCAGCAACAATGGTATGTTTTCTCTTCTTCCATCCAGCTGGATATTATCATCCTCATATAGTTAGCCTTATCCCAGTACTCATAGCGGAAGATATTGCAATTGTTCACTAAAACCCTTCCCGACTTCGTTCTGGCTTGCTTGCCCCGAAATACGAACTGACATACGTTGTGTATGCCAAGAGATAATCAGTTCTCTCAATATGAATCTCATCTCCTTCCAGGCGTTGGAGATTCACCGTTCTATGAAGCACCGGATGTTACGAACAAACTTATTCTCAAGTTTGTTCAAGAATACCATCACGATTCTAATTCTATTTGTTCTACTTGATATAGAATACCATTGGCGCATAGCTTTCTCTTTTTTCGTGAGTCGAGAAAGATATAATGATAATAGTATACGCTGCCTATGATAACTTGATGATCTCTTAGCTCAGCCCAACTCCTACGTACCTGCAGTACTAGTGGCATCGCAACTTATCAGCAGCTGCATTTGGGTTGCTTGATTAAAACCGCATAGGAACTATCATCTCATCTTGACAATCCGGCACGTCGATCAGGGAGTTGATTTATAGATGATGTACTATCATATCTGGAAGGAAGGAAAGAAGGAAGTGCCATGAGTTCAAGAATGACTTTCGCCTAATTCACGGACGTGATACCGCCTTTTTACCTTCAATATCGTGCAGCTACTTGCTTATGGTCTGCAACTGCATCTACCAACGACGAGGATATTGCATTTGGCCAGATTCAAGCCGAAATATTCTTAGACGAGCATCTTCTAATGATCCTTCAGAATCTATTGTTCGTCAGACCCTGTTCGTTCCAGTCGTTCTGGGATCCGTCAATCTTCGGCATATCTTGATTCTGTTCGTCAAACACTCGATGCTCCAGTCGTCTTGGGATTCGAGATCCACTGATCTGCCCATCTTTCTGGTTCAGAACCCTGCTATATCTGACGAAGTCTCTAGATGCGGTATACACTTTGGAAACCGAAGTCGATGCTGGAAAGCCTTTAAAGATCCTCGTCTCCGACTTCAAACTGCATCATCGTCTTCTCTTCATTTCTTCATCTTGGCTGGTAGGTTCTTCGCGACCCTCGATACAACGTTCGAACTGACGCACCCTAAGAGCCATTCTATTTTAAGCTACACATTCCTTTTTACACTTTCCACCCACGTCGCACGACCGAATCCGAATATGCGTTTCTACATCACAGTTGTAGCCCTCCTGCTTTCGAGCGTTATTGCCTCTCCGATTACAAGCGCCCGGTCAGTGCAAAGTCTTTTTTTTTTCCCGTTATTTTTATTTTGAACCTTGCATGGCACATATTGACTTCGGACTCTTTTGTAGTGAATCTGATGTGGGAAAAAGAAAGTCGGGAGACTGTCACGGCGATATTACCTGTATAATCTACGGAGGTGACCCCCACCCCTCCCAGGATGGTCATTAGAGGGAAGCCACGGGATGATTTTCCTTCTAAGATGTGTATTCTTGTATTTCCTCCCAATTTCATTTGTTGACTATGATGATTAACTGACATCGGCGAGTAAAATAATTCGTGCTGCTTCTTCCAAACAATGTTCAAAGCAAAGACGTCAGAGCAACTTGAACGGTGAAGGCGTTTCAATATGCAAGCACATAGTACACCCACTGTTTTCATATTCTATTATATAACTATTTCTCTGCGTACTAGTGGGTGTTTATGTGTGTATCTTAGTGCACCGATCATACTTACAACTGGCCATCTCAAATAAACAAATAAATACTCTCTCTTTTCCTGGAGTTGGTGTTGTTGGTTTACTGTACCGTTTCGACCAAAAGTTCAGTCACGGGTCACATCAACCCAAAATGAACAGTTCACAGCAGACTGTCACTGATCACTCTGGGCTGTGAACACTGTGACAACCAAAACAGAAAAGAAAATTTCTCAAAAACGGTACAAAAATGCTTGGGAAATTCAATTTTGCTCAGTTCACCTGCAAACAAGCCAGAAATCACTCCAAAAATAAGTTAACAAGTTACTGGGCACTTTTGCAGTGGTTCACTGAGCCCCTACACACTGTGCAAGTGAACTGTTCACTGTTCACAACTATGTCACAGCTCACTTCCATCTGTGAACACCACAAATTCTGAACAGGGCATGTCACGGGTCACATACCGTGAACTTTTGGTCGAAACGGTACAGTATGCTCTGTGCTCGCAAGTGAGACTTGTTGATATCATTCATCCTTCCATTAAAACCCTTATCACAAGACTAGACATACAAAGGAGGCTTTAATTCACTGTCATCAAAATAGAGATGTTCACAGTAGAACTTACTTTTTCTACTTTTTCTAAAAAACTAATGTCCAGCATTGTCTAAGTCCTTGAGACAAGGCAGGCTGTGAGGTTGGGCTGAGTGTGCCGGTGAACCGGCATCATGGACCGCGTGGCCAAGGTCAGATGCACATCCGGCTAGTGCATCAAATAATTTCGAATGAACTTATTAGTGAAATTTTTGTTGTGACTAATTACATTTTTCAGTATAAATTTCAGCTGAAAAATACCATATTTTTCTTATGAAAAATGTATTGAGAAAGAATCATAATTTTGCTTGGGAATGATTCATAATTTCATGTCTGATAAGTCATGTACAGTGATCTTGGAGTCCTTGATCCACCAACCATAATTTTATTTCCCTGATACTATTTCTTCAATCTGAGTATCTCAAAGCACTTGTATGTGCTTATTGCATATCTGGTCCAAACTTGGAGTGCATAACCCCTGTACATGGAGAGCTAAACAAAGCATATAGTACTTTTTTTTTTTTTTTTTGACATGTTAGAGCTGGAAAACTTTGGCCTTGGTGGTGAGCCACCTTAGAGTGATAACCGATGGCTCCAAGCTGTACTTTCATGTATGCAGAATTACATTGTCTATCAAATGTGCTATTTAGCAAAGCAGTAGGTAAATTATCAAGATCTCAATGTTCAAAAGGATTTAGCATGACATGAAGCAAAAAACAGGTTTTGGGTAGGTGATTTGGCCGGCCATTGATTGACATTCCCACACACTGCTGGAATATCTCTACAACTGACATCTTGAATTCAGTGGCAACATGGTTGGGAAATCTCAATCAAATGATCTGAAAGCTCAGCTGGAATGGGAAACAAAGGCCAAAAGCATGGAGAAAGCTGCCAAGGCGTATAATAATAGAGAAGAGCTAAAGAAAGAGGAAAGTGAAAGAAAATCCACAAGAAGGATTGCAAAAGATTTTGGAGTGGATCGAATGACATTGACGAGAAAGGTTGATGGACATAGGAGTGTACAGGAGTTTAATGCTACAAAACAGAAGCTCACTCCAGCTGAAGAGAAGGCTCTCACTGACTGGGTATTATGCTCTGTAGAACACAGTCAGCCACCAACTCAGAACCAGATCAAGCCATACGCGAATGCAATTCTACAGAAGAGAGAAGGACATGCATCAGAAAAAACTGTTTTGGGCCCAGGAAGATCTAAGGTCACCTAGTCCTCTTAGGCAACCTGAGGCATCCTAGTTGGCCTAGGAAAAAGGGTAAAACTTTGGACACCTCAGGTATCCTAGTCATCCTAGGTGTCCTGGGAGATCCTGGGATGTCCTGGGGCATCCTGGGGCATCCTGAGGCATCCTAGGATAAAATGAGGTGTCCAAAGTTTTACCCTTTTTCCTAGGCCAACTAGGATGCCTCAGGCTGCCTAAGAGGACTAGGTGACCTTAGATCCTCCTGGGCGCAAAACAGTTTTTGCTGATGATGGATATGAGGAGGTTGGGTCTACTTGGGTCTATGAGTTCCTGAACAGGCATCACAAAATTTCTATATATTGGAGCAAAGCCTTGGACACCCAAAGGGCACAAGGTCTAAACCCTACCGCAGTAGACAGCTGGTTCAATCTTGTGAAGGAAGAGATTGCAGATGCTGGAGTTGATCCAAAGAATACATATGGGATGGATGAATCCTCAGCTCCTTGAGGAAACACGTCAAAAGAGTGCACTATGGGCAAGCATGGCACAAAAATGCAGCATCAACAAGGTGGTGCCAACGAAGAAAATGTTACAGCCATAGTAGCTATCTGCAGCAATGGCACAACTCTATGCCTTACTGTCATCTTCAAAGGAAATAATATGCAGACCAGATGGACAACTAACAATGTGTCTCAAGCAATATACATGTTTTTTGACCTTGTACCAGCTAGAGCAAATCTGACCAAAGAATTAGCATGACAGTACAGATGCAAACCCAGCAGAGAAAGATGCCTAAAAGCAAAGTTTTTTATATTTAAGCCATGTAGAATGCATTTTAGGATGCTGATGAGTTAGATTTGTGCTGGGTATGAAAACTGACCAAACAACAATCACCCCAATCAGATTCAATCCAAAAGGTTTAATTTAATGCAAGGAAGGAGGTTGTCAAAGGTTCCCTCAACTACTAATTGATTCGAAGAGAAAAGCACTTGACAGTGGCACAGACAGTGCAAGATGAACAAGGTTTATATTTGGAGGGAGGTTTTGAAAAGCCAACTAATGTACAATGACGTGCTGAACTAATCAAGGGGAAAGCAAACACCAAAGCCCAGGTCAAGTACGCCGGCTCAATGAAAGACTTTGCATATCTTGGGAGCCTTTATGTTGCCGCACAATGATACTCCAACTCTCAGGGAATCCTGCGAGTTACCTAACAAGCTTATACAACCGCTGTGCAAGTCACTCGAGTAGGCATTTTTTAACACACTCAGTGAGGAGCAGGCAAGGGTAGAGTCTGTTGGTAAAGCTAGGTAACACTCCAAGGAGCTTCCTCCCTAAAACTAGACCAAGCCAACACTTGGGTCCAAGACCTTCCTAATCAACAATGGGCTTGTCAAGGTGTGCATGTTAGGCTCCACCTGCGGCCCTAAGACTGATGTGACCTCTCTTCAAGATGAAAACAAGGAATGTTCGACTTAATAGCTGGGAAGTAGAATGAATTACCTCAGTATTATCGAGGTTACAAGAAGGCCACCTGTTTCAAAGGTTGCAGAGGATGATGCTAATGTGTCTGAGCATGTATGAATCACTACAGGTCCTAAGATAGAACTGCGTTTCAGGTATCAAGTCTAACTTGTCATTTCGAGATGGAATAGCTACCCTTATATACTGAGTGAGATATAATAAAATAGGAAAATGAGAGAAACTGAGCGAGATAGGATGAAACAGAGTAAGTAAATAGAAAAAGATAAAATAATGTCCATATATGCGTGTATACTATGGTTTTGCCTTGATGTTTCCCTGCCTCATTCATTTGTCTTCCTTGATTGGGTCAACTTTTGGGATTTTTGGTCTGAATCAACTTGAGTCATTTGCCTTTTTACAAGGCTCACCATTTCCTTTAGCAGAACAGCCCTTGGAAGTATTTCTATGTTTTTCCTTGCCAATGGGAGACTGGTTATTATCCCTAGTTCCATGCAGTCTCCAGTCTAGACGCATGGTAGCATATGGATCTTGGTCAAATGCTAAGGCTCAGATAGAAACACTCCTTGGTCCTTCCATGCTCCAGAAGTAGCTACAGCAAATGGGTCATGTGGCCATGTTGGATTGCTGCGGCAATCTGCCTGGTTGCTTTCCAGCAAGCATCAACTTTGAGGGCACCTGTTAGGGTACTTCCTCATCTCAGTCCACCTTGCTTCGTTTAATAAACTTAAGTGTCATGTAGACTCCTTGGTGAGCTGATTGCAGAAGCAATGCCTTGTTTAAGACTTTGACCCCTTGGGTATATCCTTCAATGACCTAGCCTAGTATAACTGGTATGTAGGCTCATTTATCTGCTTTGGTCAGCAACTTGTTATCCAACAAGCTTGCCTTGCTACACCATACCGCACATAGGACTTTGATCGAGGCGCATTCACAAAGTTAAGTATGGTACCATTGTGCGTACTGTTACTCTGCAACCTCTTGAGTAGAATAGGTCCTCGGTTGATTTTAACTATCAGCTCGGGCTCACTATAGTTCTCTTATTGACTGTGTTTTGTTACAAACAGAACCTAGGATTATTGGTTCTGTGCAGTTCTAGCCTTAGCCAAAAAATCGGCGTATCAATCAGTATTGGAAGGGCAACGGTCAATGGGCAAAAGTCATGGCCGTTTTTTGATAGCAAGTCACATTAGTCACTAGGCAACAAAAAATGACCTGACTTTGCCCTAACTAGACACTCATAAGTGCCAATGCCGGCAGCTCTTCAGCTGCTGTAACGGGCTGCTACGTTTGTAACTCCTGACTCTTTCGGAGTCCTACTTATTTAATTAGGTCTCTTTGTTGATAATGTGATCAAATACATCATTAATAGATCCAAAATTTATGCAAATATATTAATACTTCATGTCTGAAAAGCTATCAATACTGTGCATCAAATATATCATCTATATCATCTATTTTTATTCAACAAACTCCATGACCCAACTTTTCTCCTCTTTATAAAGCAAGCTCCAAAAGGTTTGCAAAGGCCTCTTTACCAGCATGGCTAATCGCAGCTGGTACCGAGATCATTTTGTTGATCATCCTGGGCTTGCCTCAAAGGACCCTGCTGCTTTCGCAACAGCGGAGCCAAATGGAAAACCAAAATTAATTTGCCAATATTGCTTTCCACTTCTTGTTGCAAATCTGAAAGTGGATGATGCAGAGAATGTATGGATATATAATATTACACTATCTATGCTTGGATTTATTTTTCCTTTACAGGTAGCATCTGGAATGATTCAATATGCTCGTCATGAAGCAATGATTGTCTGGGATGGTCAGTGTTGTTGATATCTCTATGCAATTTTGCTTCTCACTAGTGCTCTTTCAGTGTTTGAAACCTCAGCTGTGGTACAAGCACGGGGTTCAACAATGAACACTCATCTTTGGACTTGTTGCAATGTACCACTACAAGTAAAGCAGCAAGCCAGGAATGAAAAGACTGCAAGTAAAAGAGCTCATGGTCAGCAGAGATCTTCACAGGCAGGTCATCTGGTACCAACAATTCAGCACCCTGCACCTGTCATTGGGAATCCATATCCATCTTTCTCACTACCACAACCTCCTATGCTGTTTACAGGAATACCAACACATACTTCTGGTTCATTTGAGCCTCCATCTCCTGCACCCAGCTTTGCTAGTATTTCTCCATCCGATTCATTATCAGCATTTGGTTCTGGCTCAGATCTTGGTATCACTGATTCTCGCATTAATGTGCGACCTGGAAAGTGTTCCCGTACAAATTCCTATCACAGCTCTCAAACTTGGGAATGGAGTGTGGCACAGCAAACTCAGTTTGAGGAGCAGATCACTCGTCTCACTGCTTCTGGTGGGTTTTCTCTCTCTTGGGTTGAAAACCTAGAGTTCCACAGCTTGATCCAAGAATTTATGCCTTCTGCAAAAATTCCTTCCAGGAAAGTCTTGACCAATCGCCTCCTGCCAAAGGTGGCTCAGTCTTTTCGAGAAAATGCTCAGCTTGATGCTCAGGCAAATAGTGCTAATGTCACTGCTCAATGTGATGGTTGGTCTGGCATAAACCATCATCATTTAATTGCTTTTATGATGACAGTAAACCAAAAGGTATTGTGATATTAATCTTCTGGAGTTCTGGAGAAAGCAGAAGCTGACATTGATTTCAGGTATGGCTCACATTTCTGCATGAATACTTTGAAGTAGGTTAATTTGTACATTATAGGTACGGAGTGTGTGTGTATATGATGCTTCAAAGGAGAGGAAGACAGCAGAAAATCTTTTCAAGTTGATGCTGGAGGTGATAACAGAGCTACAAGATAAATGGAAAGTCAATGTTGCGGCATTTACAACTGATGCATCTGGAGAATCAAGAAAAGCACGAAAACTCCAAGTTAAGCATTATCCTTCACTTGTAGCACCTGACTGTTTTGCCCATCAAGTAGGTAACTTTGTTGACATTATCTGTCCTAAGCTCACCTAGTGCATACTAGGTCAACCTCATTGTTGGAGATTATTTCAAAGTTGACAAAGGATTCTTAAAATTCAGCAAACAGGCAACTGAGCTCATCACCTGGATCAGAAGCAAAACTTATGTTCTTGCATTAATCCGTGATGCACAGATTGCTGCTAATGTGCCTGTGGTTACAGTCATACATGCAGTCTTGACATGTTGGACAAGTCATTACTTGGCTTTTCAACACCTTTCGGAGATGCGGGCAACTTTGGAGTTTCTCATCACAAAGGATCGAATGCTCACCCAAAGTCAAATCATCACTGGGGATGCAAAATCAAAGGATAAAGCACAAGCAATGATCAAGGTCATTGAAAAGCATGACTTTTGGCTTGCACTTGTCTGGTATACTGTCATCTATTAATTTCAGATTGGAGCTAACTGATGTTTTTGTAGAATAAAAAATCATCTTGAACCCCTTGCCATAGTTGGCAAAATCACCCAGAGTGCTTTTTGCAGGCTTGATGAAGTGCTCCTTACCTTTGGAGCCTTGTACCACCATTTCAACAATCTGACTGACCCAACTGACAGCCCCATCTGTACTGCTGTCCTTTATAGCCTTGAATCAAGATGGAAAAAATGTGACCAGGAGGTTCTTATTGCAGCTGTCTTACTAAATACATTCATGCAGTCACCCTTCAGCCAAAGTCTCCATTATTTTAACAAAGCTGGTATCCTCACACTCTTCATCTGTCTTTATGCACGATTCTTCACCAGGGGCAATGAGTATGATATTTCAACTTCTATTTTTCAAAACTTGAATGATTATTATGCTGAGAGGGGACCATTCAGTGGTGCTCCTCAGTTCCGGAATGTTATCAATAGGATAAGTAAAGACAATGTGCATATCAGCTCACAAGAGAATACTAACTTGTACTTATATGCAATTCCAGAATACTAGTCCTGACCCTGTTGAGTTCTGGAATGGACTGGTTAGTTCCACTCCAGAGCCACTAGCCAGGCTAGCACTGCACATTTTCTCTATATGTGCCAATTCAGCCTCATGCAAACGTCTGTTTAGCATTTTTGGCAATACCCTTACCAAGCTTCGCAATAGATTGGGTACAAAAACCCTCACACTACTTGCTGAAGTAAAGATGCATGTTCGCGATGAGCATCTTGCTAACCAGACAGCAAAGAGGGTAAAACGAGAGTTTGGACTTGCCAGAGAGGAACACTTGGCAAAGATCCAACAGGCTTCTGTACCAACAGTAATATCACCAGCTTTGGAGTCACCAGCTCCTGCAGAGAGCATTACTCCTGCCATCAGCTCAGAAGCAGATACAGAGGATGATATTGAAGATGAATTTCATGAGATTACTGCTGGCATGGAGGCAATGGCTGATGATGATGATGATGTAGAGCTGGATCTTCTTGGGTTTCTTTCACAGCTGTCCATCCCCCTTGAATCTCTCTTTGAATTCACTTCCCTGAGCTGGATTGATGTTCATAATATTAGTGCTGTGCGAAGTCTTGCAGAGGAACTGGAGTTTTATGAGCTTGCAGATGAAGATGGAGATGGCGGGGCCGGAATTGATGTTGCAGTTGATGAAATAGTTAGTTCAATTGTGTAATTACATAGTCAATGATCTATTTATTCTAAAGGAACTTGTTCACCGAGCTTTGAAGTCAACAAAAGGTTGCGTCACGCAAAACTAACAAGCCAAACATTATTGGGAATGCATGGGAGTGCATGAAAACGTATTGGTCCGTTGCACTGCTTAGCCAATGCCAAGTGGTTACAAACAGTCGAAAGCCAAGTCATAAAAACATGCCTGTGACTGCACTTTTGGGCTTGTCAGTGACCCTGATGCCCGTGAACTGACTTTGCCAACACTGGTATCAATGCAGTTCTTTTTATACAACATTTATGGCAGTTTATGAACATTATGCCAAAAATGCAATTTTTCTCAGTTTTTTAAATGTTGTGAATTGTACCATGAAATATGTAGTATTTTTTGACATACAATACATTCAAATTACTCTATGAGCATGCTTAGCCATGCTGCAAACAATACAAAAGGGATGCACTTTTGTAGTGGCCCAATTAACCTAAACTTTCACTTCTGGGTTTTTAGCAGTTTTTGACAGCAAAAGAAAAATCAATTTATGATGCCTTTGTGAGACCTGGTGCACAAAATGGATCTCAAACCAATGTATCCCGGATGTCTCGCACCTAGATGTAAATGGAGACCAAATGCAACCACCCGGGGTAACCATGCCGTAAGGTGGGTCTGGATAGTAGTATGAGTGTTGTATAGAACAGTACAAGCCTCAGAGGTGCAAGGAACAGTGTACAGGCCACCTGATGACATAATCAGGAGGAAGTGAGTGGTATTGCGGTCTGACAACCAGAAGTGAGTGGAAGCAGATGGAATATGGATGAAGGGGTGGTCCAAAAAGGTTTAAGTCCAAATATGGATAATGCAGGTGAAATACAGCAAATGTGGATGGAAATAGGGTGGAAGCGGACGGAATAATGCAAAAGCGGACGGAAATAGCGTGGGAGCAGATGGGATAGGGTGAAAGCGGATGGAAATAGCATGGGAGCAGACAGAATAGGGTTAAAGTGGATGGTGCCAGAGGTTCTAGAGGTAGCAAAACCCAAATAGGAAGCTCCCAGGGAGCTTTGGTTATAAATTCATAAACAGAGATAGAAGACAGTGAGCTCTGGACATAGATTTGGTATCTACGGACGGAGCCTCGCAGTTAATGCAGATGACAGTGAGCCTTTGAATGGAGCTTGGAAGGCACAACTGGTTAGAACAGACAGAACAGAGAGACAGAGACAGAGACAGAAGCAAAACGGGATTGATTTGGTAACAACAGTAATAACAGACTAGGGTACATGAACTTGGGGTGTCTACTTATATACTGTAGGGTGGCTGTGTAAGTTCTCAAGAGGGCCTGACCAATGGTTATCAAGTGTGGGAGGCACCCAGAAGGCAGGATAACTGGTAATCACATGTAGAAAGTGCCCGGCAGGCAGGGTAAATGGTAAATAAGCATGGGAAGCACCTGCATTTTAGGTAAATGAGTGTGGAAGGTATCCGCATTTGGTTATGGAGCATGGGAAACATCAGCAGGCGGTTAACAAGCACAGGGAGTGTCTGGAATGAGCCAAGGCCTGACAGCCTTTGGATGGCCATCAAAAAGTCTGATAAAATCATCATAATTCTTGCATATTATATAACCCATATAAAAAAAAGAATGAAGAGAAACCATACAGAACTGCTCTGAATATATTATTTTTTGACAATTTTTTGCTTCTGGTTTTGCTTCTGTATCAGAAAATGGATGGATCAATAACAAAATTGCCTGCAAATGGATCAAAACCAAATTCAACCCTTTGACATGCACCAAGGCTAATGGTAAGATACAAGTACTTCTAATGGATGGTCATAGCTCTCACTTCACTCCTGATGTGATCAAGTTCACAATGGAGCATAATATTGTGATCCTAGGATACCCAACGCATTGTACACATGTGTTACAGGGATTGAATGTTGTGTACTTTGCAAGGATGAAGGCAGAGATGAAGAGGTTGGTAGTGCAATTTGAGGATGAGAACCAGCACATTGTTGGTAAAGAAGACTTTGGGCTTGTTTTCAGGAGAGCCTTCCTCATCACATTGATGATGACACATTCACTATTGACACAGTGAAGGCTGCATTTAGTGCAACGGGCATATTCCCATTCAATCCTGGTGTCATATGCCCAGAGCAGCTTGTATCTGCAGAAGTGATGTCAATAAAAGGCTCATTCACCCTGATGCAGATGAGTCCAATCAGAGCAATCATGACTACCTTCTGGACTTACCAGCCCACATTGTTTGATACATCACCCTATCATGCTAGGCTTCCATTGTCAGTCTGAGCACCCATAGCCTCATTGTCTTGTGCAATCAATCCACTGTCTCCTGTGACTACTCCCAAAGCATCTGGCTCCCATCCAAATTGCATGTCTAAAACAGTGCCAACTTTGAAGTGCCCTTTGAAACACGGTCACAGTTGATATGTTATTTTGCATCCATTGCTCTTTTATTTGCTTTTGCACTTGTTTTGCACCACTTTTTTATTTGTAGATACTGTATTCTTAACACTGACATACTGTAGCATAAAAACTAGCATATAATCAGCTTTTTTTAGGCGCTGTAGCTTAGTCAGCACCAAATTCACTAGCGACATTGGCTACTACCAGTATATCCAGGAGTATCCTTGGCCCACTGGTACTCCATTGCATACATGCAAGCTTCCATTTGAGAAACTCCAGAAGGCTCAGGAAGTAGATGAGATAGAGCCATGGTCACCATTTCAGAGCCAAGAGGAGTGGGAGCTTGCACATTGGTTGATGGAATTGGGAGCAAGTCAAGGAAAGATCAATCAGTTTTTGAAACTGAAGAAGGTAATGTGAATTTTGTCCAATAATCATTAATTTATCTAACCAGGGTTTTCAGATTTGAGATGATGTCAAACCAGCTTTTAAAATCAAACATACCTTTCTCCAATACATTGATTCACTTCCTCATGGACCTGCTTTCACATGCACACCTATGAAAATTGTTGGGGACCTTAAAGACACCAACGGCAAAGCTCAAACTGAGATACTTGAGCTATGGCATTGGGATCCTTTGGAATGCATCAAAGAGATTCTTGCCAATCCTTTGTTTGATGATCACCAAACATTTGTCCCAGAACAAGTCTTTTGCAAGGAGAGGGATGGAGTAATGTTCAATCAGGAATACAGTGAAATGTGGACTGCTAATTGGTGGTGGGAGACACAGGTAAGGTTTCAATACCACCTTGAAATGAATTGGGACTCACCATTCCACTCAGGACAAGCTTCCTGATGGTGTAACTATTGCACCAATCATCATAGCATCAGATGAAACTCAGCTTTCTACATTCAGCAGCGATAAGAAAGTGTAGCCAGTTTATTTGACCATTGGCAACATTGAAAAGGCGGAGTGCAGAAAACCATCTTCTTGGGCTTGGATTCTGCTGGGTTATATACCTGTCTCCAAGCTCACATGCTATTCAAAAGAGAAATGCTCTGATTGCGGATGTCAGATCTTTCATGACTGCATGCGAAAGATCCCCAAGACTTTGATTGACAAGGACCTTGAGCCCACGGAGATGGCATGCACTGATGGTTTTCTCTGCAGCTTTCCTGCACTCTTGGCTGCCTACATCAATGACTATCCTGACCAGTGTTGCATTGCATGCTGCAAGTAGAACAGCTGTCTGCGGTGTACAATCTCTCCCAAGGGCCAAGGAGATCCAGGACCATTAAATTCCATCTATTGAGATCCTGATTCCACTGTTGAAGTAATTGTACAGGAGTCCATGGGCTTGAAGCCATCTCAGTTCACCAATCAGAACCTACATTCAATCAATTCATTTTGGAAGGAATTACTGCTTTGCAACACATATATGAATGCTTGACCCCTGATCTCCTTCACAAACTGCACAAAGGCATGTTCTCTGACCATGTTGCATCCTGGGCAAAGAAGTAACATCAGCAAAGTCCATAACATGAAGCATTATATCAAGTCAATCTGCTCATGGGGGACAAATGACAATTTCAATTCCAAGACTTCTGAACAACTCCATATTCAACTTGCAAAAGCCGGTTACCAAGCATCAAACAGGAGGAATTTTATGGTGCAGATGACAGTTTGGCTCACATGCTAGGAAGCTGTGAAGCAATTTACTGCATATCTCAAGAGGGCAGTGAAGGACTATATTCTGGAGGAGATTGAAGATGATGAAGATGATGGTGATGATAGTGATGAACCAGAGGATAATGAAGGCAAAGACAATGAAAATAGTGCCGAAGAAATCACAACATATCATGTCACCAAAAAATCACCACTGCATCTCACGGTGGACTCAATTACTAACAACACAGTGACCGCTGGTTTCCCTGGTATCTCAACCACATCCTCATTATCATTTGCTGTATCATACCCATCTATTCCTCTGTACTATGAATCAATATATATACACAATCTCCTACATCTTAATCCATGATTTTCTCAGATTTATGGCCATTTGCAACCCTGATTCTAAGCTGTGAACTTTTTTTTGTTGCCATGTCACCTTTCCTAAACCAAGATGGCAACTTGGCGAATCTCAGCATGGTCCCCCAGTCGGAGTCCTTGTATACCAAAATATTGGAAACCTTCCAGCTACCAGCCCTGTGATTCTTCTCCATTTCAGTCAAGTCAGTCTGAATCCCAATATGCTGTGATCTCACCCCACCAAAAGTATCAGTCACAACAGGACAGTCAGATGGACCATTCTCCTCAAAGCTCTGGGATAATTGGGCAGATTAAATGAAGAAGGTGCATATACTTTAGTGATGTGCCGGCTCGGCCTGAAAGCCGTGGGCCGGGCCAAGCCAAGCCAAGCCAGGCCGTCAAAAGCCGGGCCCTGACCTTTGGCCTGGCTTCGGATTTTGCAAGCCCTGAGCCGGGGCTTTTCAGCTATTTTTCGCAGGTATTTGTCATTTTTTGTGAAATTTCCCAGCCTATTTGTACACTCTTGAATGATCGGAATTCATTGTTTAACATTTTGAGTGTAAATTCCAGTTCCGGCACATTGCTAGCTTCGTCTTTCCATTTTGGGACAGTAATATTCAATTATGAAAGTTCCTTTGATGCTCCCTTTCAGTTACCAGTGATAGTATAAGCTTTAATTACAGTATCAATTATGATACATGACTCCCTGTAAGACCTTGCTTCAAGAATTTTTCAAAGATTTCCACATACAGGATGTATGCACAGCCACCTGAAAAGCTGCGGCTTAGGCCAAAGCCAGGCCGGGCCAAGCCAGAGCCCTCCTAGTAGGGCCCGGCTTCAATTTCTCCAGGCCAAAGCCAAGGGCCTGTGGGCCAAAGCCGGGGCTTGCAGGCCAAAGCCGGGCCAGCACATCACTAATATACTTCCATTCTAATCTAATTATATCACTCAAACTTCTGCTTCAGTCTTAACTTTGCAGACAATTCACAGGTGCAATCCTATGACTAAACAGACCACATACGCAGCTTCAATGAACAGTAGACTGACAAGGACCAGCCCTCTAAGACTCATCTTGGAGATTTGGATGTCAATTCCTCAGATGTGGAATGTGATTCCAACTTCAACTCTGTTGCCAGTAACCCAGACCCCTTTGATCACTTGGTCAACTCAGGATTGCAAGATCCTAGGAACTATGAGTACGATCCAGACAGATATGGTCCAGACAGCTACAAGCTTTTGGAAGGTAAATGTTCACAACTTTCTTGTACTCAATGTTCAAAATCTAATGTCATCATATACTAGCTTTTCATTCAGATCTGCCTTCCACTGTCAAACAGGAAGTTTCCTCAGCCACAGAACATACTCATCATGATGACTGCAACACTCTCATTGAGTCAAACCACAAACTCACAGCAAAGCTAGAGCATGTGAATGCTTGCATTGATGAGCTAGAGAAACTAACAAAATATTTGGAGCTGACAAAGAAGGAGTGGGAGTGCATGAACACTCGTATCCAGATGCTGGAGAAGGAATTACACAGTTTGACAGACATCTTTAATCAGCTTGGGGTCATTTTTAATAGTGTAAGCAATGGAAGTTTTGACACAGATGGTGTTTTGGATACTCTCAATGAAAATCTCATTCACAAGTTTCACGAGATGCAGTAATACTAGTAGTAGATTTTGGGGGGCCATCTTAGACTGTGAATACATTGATTATGGTGACTGTTAAGCCCATGCAGTCCAGATCGAAGTTGCAGGAAATCGATTGCAAATTGATTGTGGGAACCAACTGATGTCAATCAATCAATGATCCAGGTTGGACCTTTGAAGTAATGGGACTTGGTGAAGCTATTAGCAACACCCTTAACACACTGTAATGTGTCCCAGAGGGAAGGAGTGGAGGAAGGGCAGAGTGGAGCAAATGCACAGCTGCAAGTCATCAGCAAAACCTGGGTGGTCTCCAGAGATCTCCAGAGCGCCTGGAGCTTCTGGAGCAGCTGGAGCAAGGTTACCTATTCCAGAGACCAATATAAACCTCTGGAGACCTCTGGAGACCTCCAGAGAGCTATTCAATCAAGTTTCCATGTCATGTAACCATGTATTAATAATAGAAATTTTATATTCATCATTTTTATGTACTGTGACAAAATTTAGGTGCACTGTAGCAAATATTATTATGTAGTAGTAATAAGTGGCAAGTACTGGACGAGTCTCCTGTTTTTCCCCTCCCAATGTTTCCATAGTGCTCTTCTCGATATCTGCCTCCATTGCCCAAACCCTTCTGCATTTCTGGAAATCACCTCTAAAAAGCAACATTATGTGAAAGTGAAACTTACGGTGAAAGGATGGAACGTTGCAACAGTGGGAGAAGGGAAAAAAAAATACAAGTTCATCTTCTTCAAAAGTTGAAAGCCCATGCATTTTATATCACTTCCTAATAGTTTACAGCATTGTTGATGACACAAGGCGTTGCTGACGGCAACCATCATTATGTTGAGGGCACTCGAGGCCATCATTTTTGGCGCTACTCTGGCTGACAGCCAGACTAGCTCCAAAAAAGGAAAGTCTGATTATTCTCAAAGTACCATCAATCGGCAACTACAGCTTTGTTCTCTCCAGCATCTCCAGAGTTCTCCAGAGCTCTCTGGAGACTTATTCAATTCTCTGGATACTCCAGCAGCTCCAGCAAAAATACAGGTTTTGCTGATGGTTGATTGCCAATTGATCGCAATGTCAATTGATTGATCAGTGGAGATGTTGGAATAAAGACTAGAGAAGATCAACTAGGCTAAGCTGATTTTCAAACTAAAGTTCCAATACATAGTTTACTACTTACAGTGGCAGCGCTTAATAATGTAACACATGAAATTTGGCCATATCTTGCTCAGTTCTTAGCCAATTCCTGAGGTCTAAGTTGTGGACTTAAACTTTCAAATCTGTAGTAGATGATTCCAGCTATAAAAGTACCAAATATAGTAGCTGCACAAGAACAATGGCAATACAGCAGTAATTTGCAATCTCCCAAAACTAGAGGAGTGAGAAATTTTTTTGAGGAGCTTTAAGCGACCACCAATGGATTCTCCATAAAAAATAGAATACCCTACTCTCTTACAGCTAGTGATTTGGATCACTGGTTCTTGAGATATGGCTGATACAAAATGGCCATTTTGGGGCTTTTGGAGCAAAAATAGGGCGAAAAGGCTGAAAAGGCCAAAAATAGCGTTTTTGAAGTCTCAATATCTCGGGAGCCAGCCATTCAAATTACTAGGTGTAAGAGGGTAGAGTACTCTATTTTTCATGGAGAATCCATTGGTGTTCACTCAAAGCTCCTCAAAGAATTTCCCACTCCTCTAGTTTTGAGGGGTTGCAAATTACTGTTGTATTTGCATTGTTCTTGTGCAGTTACTAAATTCGGTACTTTTTATAGTTGGAATCATCTACTAAATATATGAAAGCCTAAGTCCACAACTTAGACCTAAGGAATTGGTCAAGAAGTGAGCAAGATATGGCCAAATTTTGTGTGTTGCATTATTAAGCGCTGCCACTGTAAATACTAGTGAGTTTGGATAAACAGATAAATGTAAAGAACAATAAGTAATTCAGTAAGAAAGACAAAAGAATATAAAAGGAATAAAACAATAAGTATCGGAAAGTTTGTCCAAACATGATAGGAATGTTTCCAAATGTAAAGGGCAGCTATCAGATCAATACATTGATTGATTGATGGCAAGTGATCAGAAATCAGCAGTGAGTGTTGGAAATTGGCAGCAAGTGTCTGAAATGAGCGGTGATGATAGCATGGATATAACAGTGATAGAGCATCTCCAGGAATTCATTGATTATGCCTACCATTCTATACCAGACTATACAAAGAACAACCTTTAGCTGCCTTCTGCTAATTTGGCGGAAGCTCTCAGTAATCTAACATGGTACCACATACTTGCAAACATCCAGCTTGATGACTTTAAGTCCACCTTTTCATGTTTCATGGAACATCTAGAGCTTGAAGGTGCAGAGGAACGAGAGTGGATCATGATGGTGATGGTGAACATTGAGTCATTATTCAAATACTGTAAAGCAAATGGTGTTATGAAGACAGTGACTTGTGAGTTGTATGTAGACAACAAAGTTCTGTGTATTCAACACTGGTAAGTATATGGGTACTTGGATCTCTAGCAAGAAACTATAATGTGATATGTAGATTATACATAAACTTCAGTGAATGCTACATTGACTAGATAGAACTACAGAGACTGATGGGGCAACTATGTCAGCTATCACAACTACTGTATAATTATGACCAATAGTTCCTGGGTTTCATGTGTTACGCAGGAACTTCGAAAAAGTATAAGTTCTCTTACTATATATGGTATAGCCGGTGAAGCCAGCTGGAAAAAAAATTACCATAATAGGCAAGGGCACCAAAAAATTGGCCCCCATTATGTGTTATGATTTCCAAAATGACCAAATTCCCGGGGCCGGTGTTACGGTTATGGGAACTATTGGTTGTAATTATACAGTATTGTATCTCAAGCCTGTGAATTGGTAGTCATTTTGCCATTTCCTGATGTGCTGCTGCAACACTGTGTTCTTCAATGGCTCAATCTCAGCTTCAAGTTTGGCCCTAGTCTTGGCAGGAGCCCCTGATTGCTGAGGAGGATTGGGTGCTGATCCAGTTGGAACAGGAATTGGAGATGGGCAAGGATTGTTAGCAGCTGCATCAGTAAAACAGTGAATTACTTGAGGCTTGGGAGGCACTTTCCCAGGGTCATCTTGGCCAAGCGCAATCGGGCACTCAAGCTCAAGAACTCTCAGGCCAAAAGCACTCCTCAAGCACTCCTCCAAGCTGATGTCAAGCATCAAATACAATATTTCTGCATGATCTGTCTTACAACCTTCAAGTTGTATGGCAATATGCAGGTGTAATTATAATTTATTCAAACTATTTGGTACTTCAAGTTATTATTATAAAGCGGTAGACCATTATCTCAAGTCCTCTATCTAGTCATGTTATTGTTGGTCTCCAGTTGGGGTTGTGGTTGTGAACAGGTTGTGAAATAGAAGTTGAATAGAATGGCAAGATGATAAACTTGGAAAATTATGAAGTTCTTTCAAACTCCACAGCTGTATAGTTGCACGTGTCACAATAATTCTTTGGGCACTCATCTTTTTTCTTTTCTCTACTCACATCTCACCAGTGTCTCACTTCTTGATTATATCTCCCTTCTACGGTACTCAAGGATTGTGCAGTGGATATATTCAGTGGATTTTTCCTCACAACAGCTGTCTTTGTCCGAATTAGGAATTCAAGAGTCCATGATTATTGGATTTATGTACAATTTTTGGTCTGTATTGCTCTTTCGCTTCCTGATGCCATAGCTTATTTTTTCATGAGAAAAGGTTTATCGCTGCTAATATATGAGATGTTTACTTGGTCAGAACAGTGCCTCTGTACGTCGCAACTCATGCCTGCATTTTCTCTGATTCTAATACCATGTCTTTTCAGCTATTATTTTGCATGAATTTTGTGAACCTTGACTCTTTATCCTCTCATTTCTGCTCTCGTCAACCTCTGGGATATTTAGTCTCCAACCTCATTGCGGCGGGGACATGAAGAGACTATGAGCATTTTTAACTATGGTGAGTTTTCATCCACGTGGCAGTTCATAAGCTCATGAGTTTCACTTTGGTGGACTGAGCAGTAGAGACTGTTTCATTTAGTGTCTTTACATTCTTCAACTAGGCTCACCGAGTTTGTCCAGTTTTTTTTTAAACATTGCCTACTTAATTAACGATTTCTATAGGGCATAGGGCAAATTTGCGGCTCTCTTTCTACCATTGATTTTTGATCACCATGACTCTTCACTGCTGGACATTTATTGTTGATGAGCAAAGCGCGCACAAATTCAGTATGCTTCACTTTTGCTCAACACCTGCCGATTATCTCATTTCAGTATTTTGAAGGTGCGGAGATCATTTTTACTATTTTCTACGTCTCTTATCTGTTGTTATAGGCAATCCGAGTAAGCTGTTTATTATATTTGATACCACACTGTATGTATGTAGTTCATGAATATAATGATGTTTTTATTTGATGTTTTCATTGCGCTTTGGATCTTTAGAGCTTGCTTTGGACCCTGCTTTCAGGTAATATATCTGACTTTCAGGTAGCTTTGGAGGTGCTTTAGAGCTTGAAGGGTGCTTTGAAAGATAACAGGGGGTGCATTTAAAGCACCCGAGCTTTCCCAAGCTCCGGGAGAGCTTCAAAGCTCTAAAGCTACTCGACGTTTTACTGATGTGGTAGTACTTGTGGGCTTTGATTGTTGGAAGCAAAAAACTGGCAGATGAAGGCAAGATGCATGAGCGGCTTGGTCTGCTTGCCACTCCGCTGAACGTTGATGCCGGATGTACCAAGTCCATCAAAAGTTGTGTAGAAATTGGGGCTATGATTTGTCAAATGACTGAAGGTCAAAAATAGACGCCCAAGATGCGAACATTTTTATTTGCCACACTAGCGCCCTTCGCTTGCTTCGGACTTCACAAGAAACTCATAGCTGCCTTCATTCCCTTTCCCAACACAATTCCGAAGAAACCTCAGAGAAAGTCAGAAAGAGACATTTAAAACTGACCTAACCGGCTCTAACTTTGATACCAACAGGAAGGAATCATTGACGATCGTTCATATCAATGGTGCAAGTATGCTTCATGAGAAGCTTCAGGTTAGCAGATCAAGTTCCAAAATAAAATTTGGACATCACCAGGTCAGATTGATATGATGCGTTAAAGATTGTTGATTGTAGGTCCTGTTCCTCAAGTCCTGCTGACTAGGCCCCCAGAAGCTCCTGCAGAACCTTGCCCAAAATAGTGTCATTTTGGGTCAGATTTCAGCAAAATCCTTGTCTTATTATAGTGTCATTTAGGGCCCAAAAGCTGAGTCCTTGTCCACCATACTGTACGTGGATGTAGGGAGGCAACGGCGGATGGGGCCGTGACATGATTTTTTTGCGCAACGTTAGCAACCAGACCCTCCGAGACCGTGACAACTCACAAAAATGGCAACCATGCGCATCAAAGTGCAGCGAAGCCACTTACACCTCCATTGTCATCCAAATTCGGTTTTGTAGTAGTAATTTCATTGTTCAACTTGACAGAATAACAATTAAAGTACCTGCAACCAAACTATTCTGAAACTCAGTACCACAACATGAAAGCTCCTGCAAAACCTGCGAAGCCCTCTACAGGTCCTCCACAGAACCTTATCGAGCAGCTAGAACATCTCCGAACACTTCTCAAACACCTTCCCGAGCATATCCCTCTTGATCTTCCTGCCCATGAGTCAACATATCATTTCCAACTTCCCTCGGACGATGAAATTGAAGAGCGCGGGGCATTCGGAGCAATCTCGCATGCCTTAGAAATCTGCTTTGGGCAGCGGCGGGATGGATTAATTATGTTCAAGGAGCGAGGACAACGGCTGGAAGAGATGGTTAAGATGTTGAAGTTGGGGGTAAAGCAGATGAGTGATGGTGACCGCGAAGCTTTTCGAGATGCCTGGCTGAAGCGGCTCATTGAAGCTGCAAAGGCAGCGGGTGGAAGGGTTCCAAAACGGAAGGTGATTGAGGCCGAGGGTTCAGTTGCTGCAAAGAAAAGGCAGAAGAATTCAGTCATTATTCTTGACGACTCGGATGACAATCATGCACCTGCAGCTCCCTCGCCGTCAACTGCTTTGCCTCAATCATCTTCATCCCAATCTACCATTTCACCAGCTTCATCTTCTCAGCGTCCAACAAAGCCTATTCCTGTGAAGAAATTGAAACAGTCAGCATTGACATTCACAAAGGATACTCACACTGAGGAGGAGAAAGAAGCTGCGCGTCAAGAACGGATGAAGGGAGATGCAGCTCATCAAGCTGCTGCTGAGAAGAAGGCAGCAGAGGGCAAAGGCGAAGAAGGCAGAACATGAACATGCACTTGCATGAGAACGACAGCGAAAGCGCCGTGCCAAAGTGAAAACAGAAAAGGCCACCGCTGAAGATTCTGAGCGTGAGGATCTGAACAATGTTAGAGAGAGATTCACATGAATCCTGACGTTCGTAGAGCACTCAAATTGCTCCTGATGTCCCCGACAACCTCCGGAATATTTGTAAGGGCACCAGATCTGCCCGAACCCAAGAGTGCATGCCGCTTCTCAATATTCTGCAGGGTCTTGGCTGACCATGCACGTTCCACGCCTTTCCTTCACTTCCAGATCGTTCCTCGGTTCAGATGGCGTAAAACTCGGGACGTTTGCGCTGCAGGATTTTTTAGAGCATCAGCAAGAACTCCAATCAGCTTTCCTCCATGGCAGCATCAATTGCCGGCATAGAAATGGATGCCACCAACTTGTTCGAATTGCTTTGTTCTGCTTTGCACCACCCAACGTCCATTTCTACTTTCACGCCAGTGCTCATATCCAGCTTGAGAAACCGTTGCATATATCCCCCTTCTCCATCCCCCTTCATCTTCCCAGCATCTTCAGCACCATGCATGAGAACATCGT
>ML769727.1:0-15357 GCA_009733575.1 Gymnopus androsaceus JB14 | reverse complement strand
GCGCCCCAAACCCAAATTTGTCCTGTTTGTTGTTTGTGTCTGTTGTTATTATTTGTTGTGTTCGCGCAACATGCTTGTTTGTGCTTGACAGCATTCAAGTGCTTTTCATTGATGGCATCTTTTTCGTTCTTTGTGTCCTCATCTCAATCTCAGGATTATCTTAAGTTGTATCGGGTACCATCCAAAGAAGGTTAGGTTATGTCTGTCTCAAGTAACTTACTGCTAGATTGGTCACCTCAGGGTTTGGTTTGCAACTCTTTTTTGTATTTTGATTCCGAATTTCTCGACCTTCTCTCTCTCTATCTCTTTCTCTCTCTTGTCTATCCATTCTTCAGCCTATCCTTCACATTTTAATGTGTTAATTATGTTGCATCTCTTGGTCTCGTGCATGCTGGAGGAGGGTTACGAGTGCAATTTATTATTGAGTTTATGTCCTGAATGCAAATGCAAACAGAAATTCTGCACTGGAACACAGGAACAAAATCAAAGAAAAAAAAAAGAAGTCACAAACATATTATTATAAAAATGTGCAACACTGCAACATCAGCAAGTTAGCAAAGTATGGATGCATGGGTCCATACTCCCCATGCAACTTCCATGTATGTATGGAAAAACGGAGGGTGCATAAAATCCATGCACCCATGCACACTTTTCCATGCATCTCATACACACTTTTCCATGCACCCATACACACTTTTCAGAGGCAGAAACAGATATAAATTTTATGTAAAAACTATATACAATCACAATGAGCACTTGAAGGCCATACTAGAGACCCCCGAACTTGAACAATGAGGAGCACTAGTAAAAAAAAACCACAAAACCCCATCAACGCCAAGAGAAACAAATGATGCACTAGTAAAATATTGTTAATAAATTGATAATTGAGTGCAAAGGGGAAACGTACCTCAATTGTTGCTGAAGCCACTAGGACACTGTATGCTGAGGAGTCAAAAGTACATTGCACTCTTTCTTCTGCTTCACATTGTCAACCTGGTATGCATGTTTCATAGATTCGTAACCTAGTGTGTGCAAAGTGTGTGAGCATGGAGTGCCCGGAGAACCTGGAATATTACAATCAGAGTGGAATTTAAATGAGCAATGAAAAGACAAACTGCCGCCACACTCAGTACCAATGCACCAGCAGGGAGTCCAGATTTCAATTTGGCCTTGAATGTCCTGGCAAGCTCAGAGTGGTAGGCAAAAGTTTTGAGGATCATTAAACCTCTCATTGCACCAGAGCTTGTAGCTTGCTAAGCATACATTAGTGATGGACACGAGTCCGGATCTGGGTCAACCTGGATCCGCCAGACTGGTACCTGCAACCTAAAAAGGGTGACCTGTGACCTGCCCCGGATCTATGGGAAACAGGTATACCTGCAGGTACCTGTATTTAACTTAAATACAAATAATGTATTACAAGTGAAAAAAAATATTATGTTGTGCAAAGTGTCCAGCAAGTGCAATAAAACATTTATTGTCAGTCTACACATCAGCAAAAATGGTCTGGGCCTTGGATGACCTGAGGATACCTAAGGAATACCTAGGTCTCCTAGGACACCCAGGACACCCAGGACACCTAGGTCTCCCAGGCTTTCATAAGTCCACCCCCTTATTCCTGGGCTTCTTGAAGGAATCCTGAGGAAACTTGAGGGAGCCTGAGGAAACCTGAGGAAGCCTGAGGAAGCCTGAGGAAGCCTGAGGAAACCTGAGGAAACCTGAGGAAACCTGAGGAAACCTGAGGAAACCTGAGGAAACCTGAGGAAGCCTGGGAAGCCTGGGAAGCCTGAGGCAACTTGAGGTAACCTAGGGATACTTCTGCTGAGTTATACAACCCAAAAAATAATTCTCATACTTTATTATTCAGCTGTATCTTTTTGCTCAATTTCCACATTTATATCACTTAAACCTTATTATCTTATTAAACTCATGGATTTTTGACTTATTTCAAAGTGAACTTATTTTTCGAGACTCATTAATGTTTTACTGGCCTTAACTTATGACTCGGAACACCTCACTTAAGTAGTTTTAACTCAAGTTCAAGTAGACTAACATATTTATCAAGTTAACTGTTACTTCATGATGAATCTGATTTGACCCCATCAACAGAGTTTTAATTGTACGCAGTCTACAGGTGCCCACGCGGTTTGGCGCTTATTTGAGCGCTTATTTTACGCAATTATATGTTGATAAATTCCAATAATTGGGGTGTCTACTGCTCTTTTAATGATATTAATACACATTATAATTCAATGTACTAGTTTATTGAAGCTATTTAGCTTGTAATCCTAGTTCTAGATAAATCTCAGGCTGTCCCAGGCTGTCCCAGGCTTCCTCAGGCTTCCTCAGGCTTCTCCAGGCTGCCCCAGGTTCCCTCAGGTTGTGTTCAGGTTGCACTTACTGTACGTGGATGTAGGGAGGCAACGGTGGATGGGGCCGTGACATGATTTTTTTGCGCAACGTTAGCAACCAGACCCTCCGAGACCGTGACAACTCACAAAAATGGCAACCATGCGCATCAAAGTGCAGCGAAGCCACTTACACCTCCATTGTCATCCAAATTCGGTTTTGTAGTAGTAATTTCATTGTTCAACTCGACAGAATAATAATTAAAGTACCTGCAACCAAACTACTCTGAAACTCAGTACCACAACATGAAAGCTCCTGTAAAACCTGCGAAGCCCTCTACAGGTCCTCCACAGAACCTTATCGAGCAGCTAGAACATCTCCGAACACTTCTCAAACACCTTCCCGAGCATATCCCTCTTGATCTTCCTGCCCATGAGTCAACATATCATTTCCAACTTCCCTCGGACGATGAAATTGAAGAGCGCGGGGCATTCGGAGCAATCTCGCATGCCTTAGAAATCTGCTTTGGGCAGCAGCGGGATGGATTAATTATGTTCAAGGAGCGAGGACAATGGCTGGAAGAGATGGTTAAGATGTTGAAGTTGGGGGTAAAGCAGATGAGGGATGGTGACTGCGAAGCTTTTCAAGATGCCTGGCTGAAGCGGCTCATTGAAGCTGCAAAGGCAGCGGGTGGAAGGGTTCCAAAACGGAAGGTGATTGAGGCCGAGGGTTCAGTTGCTGCAAAGAAAAGGCAGAAGAATTCAGTCATTATTCTTGACGACTCGGATGACAATCATGCACCTGCAGCTCCCTCGCCGTCAACTGCTTTGCCTCAATCATCTTCATCCCAATCTACCATTTCACCAGCTTCATCTTCTCAGCGTCCAACAAAGCCTATTCCTGCGAAGAAATTGAAACAGTCAGCATTGACATTCACAAAGGATACTCGCACTGAGGAGGAGAAAGAAGCTGCACGTTGAGAATGGATGAAGGGAGATGCAGCTCATCAAGCTGCTGCTGAGAAGAAGGCAGCAGAGGCAAAGGCAAAGAAGGCAGAACATGAACGTGCACTTGCACGAGAATGACAGTGAAAGAGCCGTGCCAAAGTGAAAACAGAAAAGGCCACCGCTGAAGATTCCGAGCGTGAGGATCTGAACAATGTTCTCATGCATGGTGCTGAAGATGCTGGGAAGATGAAGGGGATGGAGAAGGGGGATATCGCAACGGTTTCTTGAGCTGGATATGAGCACTGGCGTGAAAGTAGAAATGGGACGTTGGGTGGTGTGAAGCAGAACAAAGCAACTCAAACAAGTTGGTGGCATCCATTTCTATGGCCGGCAATTGATGCTGCCATGAGGAAAGCTGATTGGAGTTCTGCTGATGCTCTAAAAATCCTGCAGCGCAAATGTCCCGAGTTTTACAGCCATCTGAACTGAGGAACGATCTGGAAGTGGAAGGAAAGGGGTGAACGTGCATGGTCAGCCAAGACCCTGCAGAATATTGAGAAGCGGCATGCACTCTTGGGTTTGGGCAGATCTGGTGCCCTTACCAAATATCCGGAGGTCGTCGAGGACATCAGGAGCAATTTGAGTGCTCTACAAACGTCAGGATTCATGGTGAATGTTCCTATTGCCTGTTCAATCATGCTTGGAATCATCCGGTTGAAGATTCCCCATGTACTCACTCCCCAATTCTCCTGCTCCGAACCCTACGTTCGAGATTTTTTCCAGTCGGTCATGAACTGGAGTCCTCGGGCTGGTACAAGGGCTGCTGCACATCTTCCCCCAGATGCCGATGAGCTTTGTGAATGTGCTTTCTTCCGTTTAGTCTACTGCATGAAATGGGAAAACATTCCTCCCAAGCTCATTATTAATGGCGACCAGCAGGGAATTTACGTCTTACCTACCAGCTCCAAAATGTTCCATACCAAAGCTGATCGCCAGGTTGACATCGTTGCAAAAGATGAAAAGCGTGCATTCACTCTTTTTGTTGCTAGCACTGCTTTGGGCGATATCCTTCCTTTTCAGCTGATCTGGGGTGGTAAGACATTGGGCTCACTTCCTTCGAAATCTGCACCTGGAATGGATGAAGCACTTGAACGTGGATTCCATTTCACAGTGGCTGTGAGTGAGACAAGTCCACGCAGTCACTTCAGTACACTCAAGACCATGAAAGAGTGGATCAAGGAGATTATTTGGCCGTATGTCCACTCTGTCATTGAGACTGATCCTGATCTCGATGACGATCAGAAGGCAATTCTCTACATTGACATCTATCCTGTTCATACCAGCAAACCATTCCGAGCTTTTGTCTTTGACAATTTTCCGAATCTCATTCTTATTTTTGTTCCCGGAAATACCACCGGAAAGTTTCAGCCCGCCGACGTTGGACTTCAACGTCCTATCAAACACAAGTTGAAGACAGCTCTCTTTGAATGGATGGTCTCGGTTCATTCAGAGAAACTTGCTGCAGGTGCGAAGCCTGAGGAGATAAAGATGTCTACTTTCCTTCCAGTGCTTCGTGATGCTTCCGTTGCTGGACTTGTCAAAACCTATGATTTTATGCAAGGGCCGGATGGACGTGATTTGATTAAAAAGTTCAGTTTTCAATGCTTTCGAAATAAATATGTGCTGATGTATTCTCTCTTTAGGCCTGGGCAAAGTCAACTGCCAAACAGTATAATCTTTCCGCTGAATATCTGACCAGCAAGCAGTCTCAAGCTGCTTTGAACCACCATCTTAAACAGGATACAACCCTTCACGATGAGATTCAGGCTCGATGTGGTAGAGTTCTTGGAATTGACGATGGCACTGCTATTGAGTCAAACCCTGATTTCAACAGTGATATTCATGACGACGGAGATGTGCCATTCTCGGAAGTGGTTGCAGAGACTTTTCAGGAGCATCCAGCAGATGGAAATGGGGTTTTATCTACTGAAGATGGATTGGTCAGTGGTGCGGAAGGCGAGAACCTCTGGGCTTACAATGATAATGGAAATTTATGGACAGGAGAGGGAAATTTGCCTGAAGAAGATAATTAGCTAGTAGTAGACGATTTTTTGTGATTTTACAGCCACTTTTTTGAATTTTTTATGCACCTTTTTGTCACGATTCCGCACTGGCAACCAACCTTGATTTGACCGTGACATCACGGAAAATAAGAAACGCAACCAGGTCATTGTGACCGTGACCGTTGCCTCCCTACATCCACGTACAGTAGGTTGTGCTCAGGTTGTGTTCAAGCTGCAAGGAGGCTTCCTCTGGTGATATCAGGATTTGGGCATATTCCTAGGTAGCCTAAGTCACTCTCAAGTGATATTAGGATTTGGGCATATTCCTAGGTGGCCTAAGTCACCCAGGTTGCCCAGGTTGCCCAGGTCATATTAGTCTAACCTATAGGCTATCCCAGGCCCAGACCATTTTTGCTGATGCAAGTGAATGAAGTGCCAATTAATACAGTTCTAGTATTCTTTCTAAGTTACATTGAGTACTAATAATTGTCTTGTATCACTAGTACTTAGTTATCAGTACTAATCCAGTATCAGCATACTAATAATACTAATAACCAGCACCAGTACTGATATTAGTATCAATAAATTAATAGTAGAGTTAGTATTATTATAATAAAACACCAGTTACATTAGTATTTAAGCACTAATTTACTAATGTTAATTCTACTAACAGCAATTTTATTCAGTATGTGCTAATATTAGTCCTAGTACTCAATAACTAGGGCATTTAAGTCTAGCAAAATTTTCATTTACCAGATCCACAGGCACCTGCAGGTCATGAAAAAATTACTGAAGGCTGACCTGTGACCTGGGCCGGATCCGTGGGAAACAGGTACTGGGATCCATGGGTATTTTACCTGCGGGTCTTCCCACAGGTATACCTGCAGGTACCTGTTCCAGATCTGGACTTGTGTCCATCATTAGCATACATTAGTTTATGGAAATATGAAAAAAAAAAAAAAAAAAAAAAACTGGACATACTGTACAGTGTGCCCAGGTGAGTCATAAGCCCAGCAGTCCTCATAAACCAAATTGCAACCCATGTTGTGCATTCTTCAATATCTTCCTCAAGTGTGTTGAGTCTCTGGGCAACAACTGACATTGCTTTCTTGCCAGTTTCACTTTGGTAGGTCCATATTTGATTGTGAACCTGCAATAGACAGGAATCAGAGCTGAAGATATGAGATGTTGAATACTTCATCAGCAAAACCTGTATGTACTCCAGAGTGCTCTGGAGGACTATCGGGTCCTCTGGAGCTCTCTGGAGCCCTCTGGAGACCACCCATCATTCAACAATTGTTTGCACTACAGAGCCCCATTTAGTAATCAAGAGTTCTCACACCGTAACCATGCAATAATAGTAGCAAATTATATATATCATTTTCTGATCATTTTGTACATACAACAGGATGCAGCCATACATAAATGCCACCTGCCAAGTCCCCCAACATTTCCCAATGCTTCCAGTTCCCAATTTCTCCCTCCCCGACATCCTCCACCTCTATAACCCTTTGACATTTCTGATACGTAGCTGATAATCAACTTTATCAAACAGATATAAAAACTTACAGTGGGAGGAAACATGAAGAATATTGCATGAAGTTGCAGTGCTGGAAAGAAAAAAGATACAAGTCCATGTCAAACTTCAAGCTCAACAGAGCTGCCTTTTATACAGATTCCTGAATATATTGACAGTTATATGAAGGTGTTGCAACCGTTGGCAACTCCTTCCTTTTAGATCACTCAATCAACATTTTCTGACAGTTGTCCATCAATTCCATTAGCTCCCATAGCTTTGGAGCAGCCAGAGCAGTCAGAGCACTCCAGAGCATCAATTCAATGCTCTGACTGCTCTGGCAACATACAGGTTTTGCTGATGTTACCAGCAATTGTCACTGTGTCAGATTATCCTTGAGCTCTTCCAAAAAAGGATATACCATTGACCAGGTACTCTTGATGAAGAACTTGAAGTCAATGTTGCTCATGCAGTATTGAGATTCTTGAGCTACCACAAAGTCAGTAATAGTGGGCATAAACTTGGTGTCCCATTTGCGCAGGTCAGAAGTGGTGGAAAGAGGAAGATTGACCTTGGTGGCATTTTGTTGCTTGACAGGTCCATGTTAAACACCCAGCTTGCTTCCGTGGTGCTCCTTTGTGTCAATTGCACTGACATCCTGAATCACAATATATACTGCTGTGAAGAAGCTGTGGCACTGCTCAAACTGGTACAATGCACTCAGTCAAATGCTCCTCACCAACCACCAACTTGACAAATTGATAGCCTTATGTGCTCATCTTGTTGAGTGCGGGCTTATGCCTCCTCTTCAAGGGTCCCCTCCAGATCTTTTGATGCTGACAAGGATAACACAGAGGTATATGCGGGACAATCCGTTGCACTCCTTCATTGTATGGCCACCCTCAGCACCAGGATACAGTAGCCATCATCATTGATGAGGATGAGCTGGGCTTTCAAGCCATAAGTGCAGATCATACTCTTCTATTATCTCTATGTATGGCTTAAGGCCCCTTCCTTGCAGCCAAGGACTAGCACATTATAACAGCCTAGATGTATTCACTGCATTCTATGTATACCATTTTGCAGACTACCATTCCAATGAAATCCTATTTTGACATAATTCTCTAATAGACTATAATGACCATTTTAACTAAAAAGTAAGTTCAACAACTGCCATACTTCCCATACTTATAATGTACTCCATACTTTTGCAATGTATGGAGAATTTCTGATCAAGTACCCAAAATTGGCATGGCTGCCATGCACCCATATACTCTATGCATCCCATACTCTTGCCAACTTGCTGATGTCAAGGTGAGACCTCAGAGGAAGAGGAAGGGACCAAACCCAGAAAAACAGGAATAACATGTACCCACCGGCATACACACAGGCATACACACTTACTCAATGGACTAAACAAAGCATATGCAGATAAAATGGATAATTCTATTGAACAACTGCTGGCGTTAGACAACCTCAAATAACCCTTACTAATTTCTGTCACACCGGCTGTCCTCCGAACGCGTGTGTTCGTCGGGACTTGACATCATTTCTTCCATGACAATACCCTCTGTCCAAAGCTCCAGTCTGCTCAACTCAAGTCTCATTCCACTTGAAGCAAAGATTTTTAGGGTTCAACACATCAGGTGCATTGACTGACACATTGTATTTGAGTTGCGCTAGCATGTTATTTTACCACCAATACACAGACGCGCGACTTGAATGCATCCCTCATATCCAAAATCCAATTATGCTACCAGTGACAATGCAAATAGTATAACCTACAAAGTACCTACTACATGAATAGGTTGTGGATATCCGGTATATGTTTACTCGAAGGCGCCACATCAGCAAAACCTGGTTGTTCGCTGGAGCTCTCAGAGCATTGAATTGAGCTCTGGAGACCTCTGGAGACCTCTGGCTGCTCTGGCTGCTCTGAAGCTGCCATCAGCCAAACCCGGATATTCGCTGGAGCAGTCAGAGCATTGAATTGCGCTCTGGAGAGCTGTGGAGAGCCGTGGAGATCTCTGACTGCTCTGGTTGATCCGAGCAGACAACAGTTGTCGGACTTGAATGTTGGTTAAGTGACATAAAAGGAAACGGTTGCCAGGCCCTTCCTTTTACATCACATAACCAACAGAATGGTCACCCAATGCTGTAAACTGCAGGACATCATATAAAGGTGTCGCCGTTCAACTCAAAGTTGAACATTGACTTGTACTTTTTTTTTTCTTCCTTCCCCGGGCCTCCATTGTTGCAACTCGGTCCCACTTTCCCTCTTACTGTAAGCTCGTATCCCTTTTTAGCACCAATTCACTGATATTTTGGAAAACCAATAGCTGTAGGGTAGAGGCTGGCTTGGTGAACGGGTTTCTAAGTTTATTGTGTAGTACTATAGTAGTAGTACCTTGTCCGACTCCCCTCGGAAGTGTATGATACATAACAATAAAATGCTTACTTTTTCTATTATTATTGCATGTGAAAAATTTGATATGTAAATTTTCGATTGAATGGGGCTCGGTAACCTGAATCGTCAAATGATGGGTGGTCTCCAGAGAGCTCCAGAGAACTCAATAGTCCTCCAGAGCTTCCTGGAGTTACTATCCTTGCTACAGCAGCTCCAGAAGCTATGGGTGCTCTGGAGCTCTCTGGAGATCTCTGGAGACCACCCAGGTTTTGCTGATGCACAGCATGATATAGCTACAGCTGTAGTAAGGCATCAAAGCAACTAGTAAGCAAGTGCTTGTATAAGAGTAAAGTCCAAGCGGAAACACTTGTATCGCTAGTGACCTTAGTGTGACCCGCTGGGACTCCGGTGTGACGTCCGGAGTCTTGAGGGTTGTTACTTGTGAACAACCCATCCAACAGGGTTGTTCGGACGAATAATCCAGATAAAATGAAGCACTAGGCTGAGGAGCTATCATCTTCCCCTTCATCATTTGAGCCTGACCATGCTGTTCATCTCTTTGTAGATTCCTGTACAATCAGGTTTGGGACCTAGGATACTCTTACATACTTGCTATGCATTGTGTATGATATATTGTGAATGAAATGTGTCAGAAACATTTATACTGCTGATGCTGAGGGTAATATAATAATATTTAAACCATGTTATATAACACTTATAGATTTATTCAGTGTTTAGAGTATTCTTAAAATGATTTGACCCTTGATTCTAGGATAGGATCACTTAGAGTGGTTATGTGATTCTACTTATGGCTAGAGCTAAGATCATAGGTTTTAGAGTGAGAGTATCCTAGTAAAGAGTCCAACCTATGACACTGGTCTTGTTGACAAATTGTTGTAAAATGGACAAGCTCAGTCGGCGGGTACAACCTCAGTGAGGAGGGAATCAAGCATCAAGAACGAACAGGCACCAGAACAATTAACTGGTCAAATGTAATTACCTACTTTATGAGCCCCAGACACAGATCTTGTTGACAAATTCAATTACAATTGTAGGTTTTGTATTATTCTACAAATTACTACAGCTGTAAGTACCATCAATTATTAATACCATTATACAGTATGGCGCGCAAACTTCGGGCCCGCCTCCGCTTCCCTCCCCTCCCTCACTGTGCTCGGGGGGTCCCCCGGGCCGGGAAGTCGTCAGCGGGCACCCTAAAGCCTCATTTGCGCTTATTTTGATAGGCGGGAGCCCCTTACCTAACCTCAACCCCTAACCGCTAACCCAGCATGTTTGGCAATGCCGGACTAGCTCTCTAATGTTAGGGTTCACCCTTCGGGCGAACCCTAACGAGAGCTAGCCCCGGCATTGCTTGGAAATAAACACAATCTAATTAATGTTTTACATTGAGGATTGAACACTCGCCGCTACTAGGTACAGCTTACCTCACCTGTCAGAGACGGCGACAGGAATACCGTTATGCCATCAGGCGCATGGAAGCCATGAATGTAATTAAAATATATTACATCACTGTTGCTACATGTATTTACAACTGTAAGTAATTTGTAGAATAATTAAAAACCTATGACTGTAATCATTTATCAACAATCCTGGTGTCCTAGGTTGACTTTATATACAGAAACAGATAGGGGTTACATGTGATGTGCAAAGCGGCCGAACAACCAACAGCTAAGTACTTATCCAACACTCCCACTTGTACAGTCATGTAGCACAGGGAATAGAAATATTGGGAGCAGGGACATTGGGTTCACAGGATGGAGGGTTTCAAATGGATTGGGTGAAGTTGGGGCATGTACATGCAATGAAATGATAAAGGTGAACAACCAACAGCAGTGAAAGGCTCCCACTGGAACTGAATCAACAACAATTGGACAACAGGGCTCCCACTGGAACCAGTAATGGGTACTGGCTTTGGCCCCACTGGCAATCAATGGCAATGGATACTGGCTTCAGCCCCAGTGGCAAGCAACAAATGGATGTAGACATGCAGCAATGGGCACAAAAAGTGCAGCAACAAACAATGGGTGCTTTTGGATAGGTGCAGACATAATGGGCTAACAATGGGCATGGAAACACAGTAATGGGCACAACAATGGGTGTAGAAATGCAGTGACGAACAGGTACAGCAAGTGTTGATGGAAATGAGCACTGCAAGTACAGCAATGGGGCAAGCAAGCAAGCAGCAATGCTGATGATAAGAGCAAACAGGATCAGCGAGCATCCAGTCTCATAATCTGTTGTGAAACAGACAAGCTCAGTTGGCAGGTACAACCTTGGTGAGGAGGGAATCAAGCATTGAGAACAAACGGGGCAAGAATGATTAATTGGTCAAATGTAATTACTTACTTTATACAGAAACAGATAGGGGTTACATGTGATGTGCAAAGCAGCTGGACAACCAACAGCTAAGTACTTATCCAACACAAATGATTACAATTGTCAGTCTTACTTTATTATACAAATTACTACAGTTGTAATACACCTAAATACAGCCTAACAACAGTGATGTAATATAGTCAAATTACATTATGAAATTTACATGCCCCTGATGGCAAAGCAGTATTCTCAGTCACCAAATCAGACATGTGTGATGAATTACATATGTACCTGTCAATGAGGGTTTGAATCATTGATGTTTACAATTAAGTATTTTTTTATTTATCTTTCTAAGTTTCTATGCAATGCCTGGCATTGCCAAACATGCTGGGCTAGCGGTTAGCAGTTGGGGTTAGGGTTCTTGGAATAAGTGCAAACAAGGCTTTAGAGTGCCTGCCAACAACTTCCCAGCCTGGAGGACCCCCTGAGTGCAGTGAGGGAGGCAGAGGCAGGCCCAAAGTTTGCACACTAAATACAGTACTAGTGATATGATAGTAATTGATGGTACTTACAACTGTAGTAATTTGTAGAATAAAGTAAAACCTACAATTGTAATCATTTTTGTATACAAGTTCTGTGTCTGGGGCTCAAGAGTCAAGAGTCAGATAGGATCATGATTCTTGCCCATGACTAATAACAGCATCAGCAAAACTTGTATTTTTGCTTAAGGTCTCCAGAGAGCTCCAGAGCTTGACAGCTGTCAATCAAGCTGTCAAACTTCTCCAGAGAGCTCTGGAGCTCTCTGGAATTGGCACCCTTGCTCCAGAGATGCTCCAAATGTATTGGTTTTCTCCAGCAAAAAATACAGGTTTGCTGATGAGGTGGTTCTTTCATCCTCATCAATCTGTAACTTATAGTCTGAACTTGAAAGCACAACATAATGAGTGAATTTCTTTGGAAATGCAATTGAATGCAATGATTTATAAAACATTGAAAAAAATATGGACACTCACAAGTCACATGAATCCAGACCCAGCCATGAAGGGAAAAGAGTTCATCTTTATAAGAGTTTCATAGCAGCAAAGCAAGTAGGCAAGTGCCCACAGCACTTAGAACAACCACACAGATAATAAGTACCAGCATCTGGAACTTGCACCAATGCTATGTGGTGCTGGTGTAATGGCTATAGATTCACTGACAGCTCAACTGTCATTCCAGTGCTTATGTAACCTAGTCTTTCTTCTTCCTGCCATTAGTGTTGCTCTACTCAATAGATTGGGTTGTGTTGACATCTGGTGGGATCTGAAGGCTCTTAGCTGCATCAGGAAAAATGGTCTGGGCCCAGGGCTGACTTTAGGTTGACCCACAATAACCTAAACAGACTTAAGGGAACCTAAGGATACCTAGGTCTCCTAGGCCACCTAGGTTGCCTAGACTGCCTCAGTTTCTTTGAGGTCACCTAGGTTGCCTAGGATTTAGGGATAAACCTTGGGAATTTGAGACAACCTGAGACAACCTGAGTAAACCTGAGTAAGCCCGAGCTAACCTGAGAAACCTGAGGTAACCTGAGGTAGCCTAGGTTCCCTAGGTCATCATAGGTTTAACCCCTTTTTGCTGATGTGGTATCCAGCTTCTACTCTATTTGCTTGTCTGTGTACTTACCAGCCAGCCTCACAGCTAGGAGGCCTTACAGCTGGGTAGCATTGGCTAGTGCCCTTGCTTGGCTAGCAACCTCAACTCTACCTAGTGCTGCATAGTACATTAGGAATCCAATAGTTTGCCCTTTTGGGCCATACTGTACTCTTCCGACCAAGTGTTCACAGGATGTGACCCGTGATGTGCCCTGTTCAGAATTTTAAGTGTTCACAGATCACAGTGACCTGTGACCAAGCTGTGAACTGTTCACTGGGAGTGGATTCTGGTGGATTATCTTACAATATGATCTTCCTGTTCAGTACCTTATTTGAAGCTATTTCTGGCTTGTTTATATGTAGATTGAGGATATTTTGAGTTTTTTTTGAGGATATTTTTGTTTCAGTTGTCACAGTGTTCACAACCCCAAGTGACCAGTGACACTCTGCTGTGAACTGTTCATTTTGGGCTGATGTGACGTGTGACCGAACACTTGGTCGGAAGAGTACAGTAACTCTGAGTTGTTTGATCTATAGATTAGTATCATCAATGAATATTCACTGCTGTCATTCATTTCTTGGGGGTTTATATTTTTTACATGCCTTCAGGCTTCAGGTAGGATTTGGACAATACAACATCTGCAAAACCTGGTTGGTCTCCAGAGGTCTCCAGAGATCTCCAGAGCTCTGACAGCTGTCAAAAAGCTGTCAAACTCCTCCAGATGTCTTTGGAGGTCTCTGGAGATCTCTGGAATTACTATTCTTGCTCCAGAGACAAAAGAAATGTATTGTGATGGTACAGGTTTTGCTGATGAATGAGGTAAAACAATCAAATTTTATTGCTACTGGTAGTAAGTAAGTGATAATAGCAAGTAATATATATATATATATTACAATGAGTAAAGTGCTAAGGCATTTATGAAAGGGATTGGAGAGTGACTTGGAGGCAAGGGGTGTTCAAAAAAATAAGCGCTGACATGACCTTGGGGGGGGGGGGGGTCTGAGAAATCCTTATGGCCTCAAAAATTTTCATACTATTGAGGCTCTGGGGGGCATTTTAGGTTAATTCAACTACTGAAATAAGGCTATAAAAACTATTTAAAGCACTCAACATGTCAAATCTCCCTGAAAAACATGGATTCTATAGGATATGATGCATTTTAGTACAAATTTAGCACCTTCATCAAAAAATATTGTCAATGCAAGTGCACTTATACCAGGTTGAATTGAACTTAGATGAACTGCTGTGTATTAATTGCCTCCGAAAATGTTGTTTAAAGGTGCAAAGGAGAAAAAATTGTTATGTAATACAGATTTGAAGTTGGAAATCCTCCGAAGTGTGGGAAAATTTTACTATATATAGGCAGTGGAAGGGGGGGGGCTTCATGAATCCTTATGACTCAAAAACAAGGTCATGTCGAGACTTAGTGGGTTGAACACCCCTTGCTTGGAGGATGAATGTGAGGACTTACTGTCTTACACAAGAGTTGAAGGAAAAGATGCAGGTACACAGAACCACCTTCGCAACACTTATATATGCCCTGCCAGAGGGACTTTGGAGTTTGCCTTTTTTCTTCAGGCAGGAATATAGATAAAAATCTGCAATAACTGGGGCAAATGTCAAACTCCCATCCAGATTCAATATGTGATTCTGTCAATAAGGGTCTGATAATTATCTCACTTTACTAGGTGACACTCTGTGACACTACTGTACAGCACTAAGCAGTCCTACATAGTGAGATCTTTACTATACAACAGAAAGCCAGTTCCAGATGAGGTAGGTCTTGTTGTTGCTTGTGAGCATACATTGTGTTAATTGTTTACTGTAATATACTACTATATCTTGACTGCAGTACTATGTAGTGTAAATGCTTCATCATCCACCCAGTGAATATATTATGATCATTTCTTTTTTTTGCAAGTTGGAATCAATTGAATTGAATTGATCAATACTAGTAGATGCATGCATTGCACCAAACCTTTTTGCTGTAAACCCTGAAACTGAATAGGAACTGCTTGTTCTACAGTGGTCTATATAGCAGGGACCTTGCTACATGCTACCCAACCTACTTGGCCCAGGCAAAAGTAACCATAATTTTTATTTTCA